>CAUYRH010155337.1:0-34428 GCA_963574655.1 Perodicticus potto | reverse complement strand
GAGGATAAAGGGTGAGATCACACTTGTGGTGCATATTTGAAGGGTCAGGAGAAAACTTCTAAATACGGATCAAAATTGTTTTCACATAGTAAATGAGAAAATGTCATGAATGTTATATCAATCAAGTTGATGAAAATGTCTCCGATTGTATGTGAAGCCCACACACTGTACTCCATGACTGAATTATTGTACACAGCTATGACTCAATAAAAAATAATTAAAAAAAAATTTCTACAAATTAAAAAAAAATGGTAACATCAGTCAGATCTACATTTTCCACATTCTACCCTACTTTTACTCACCAGATTATTTTATTTTCCCTCATTTACTCAAGTACTCTCACCCCAACATTTCCTTAAGACCTACAGTACATGCGTGATTTTTTTAGTCATATCCGCCCCTCCACCTTCCCACTTGGAATTTGTAATTCAGAACCGTAATCACTCACTTGCAAGTCTCTTAACTTCCTTGCTCCTCTTTCCTTCTGTTATCCTCTCCTGGCAGTATCGAACCCAAATCAATTCTAAGTATTAGCCCAGTCTGCACCTGTCTTGGACATGCTGGATGAATTATGTAATCCGACTGAATTTTGTCACTTAAGATGCATAAGATAAATGTCATCAATGACATCCAATACTGCGCAGCATTGCAGTATTCAATTTAATACTTAAATTTAATTTTCCAGGAACATAGACAATATTCACAATCTTTCTTCTCAAAAATATCAACCCTCATCTCCCTCTTCAGATAATGAATGCTCCCTTTCCTTCGTGTTTTCTCCTTCTAATTATTAATAATAGTGATCACTATTATCTCCATTTAGGCTAGATATCATTAGCTCAAAACAGTCAGTGGCTTTCTGTTGTAATTAATATAAAACGTAATCTTCTTACCTACCATGTCTTCTAAGACTTTATTCGCTCTGGCTCCTCCCAGTCTTCTGAACTATTTATCCCAATCTTGCCATATTTGCAGTATGCTAGGTCAGTGTCATTCAACCTTTTTTATTTCAGGACGTGCTTGAACCTATGTTTAAACTTCTGTGGTGCACTTAATTATGTGGTTCAAAAAAAAGGGGATAAAAAGAAAGAATGTACTTACTGTGCTTTGAAGATCTTTCAAAAATAATTTAATTAATGACCTTTAAAAATGTTCCCAGCACACCGGTTGAAAATCATGGCTCCAGTTGCTTTTGTTTTTAATGATTACTTTTTTCACTTGCTTCATTAATTTCAAAATAATGTACTGATTTCTTAGAGTCCTCCAAAAAAGCTCAGTTTCTCCCAGTATCATTTATAAAACTCATGCATTTGGAAATTGTAGATAACTTCAGTTCACTAAGTAATTTCTTTTAATGATGTTTACATTTTCACGTCTTTGTAAGAGTGTGCCTCTCCACACTTCAGAGCCCTTCTGACATGTCCGTATTAAACTTTGAGAGTTCTTTTGTTTTCCGATTTGACATATTCCAGGTGTGCGGCCCCCGTCACGAGAGCACCCATTTACTCAGAAAGGATTGTTTTCTCTTTAGGAGAAATAATGGTACAGACCACATCTGTATACAAGGAGCACTTGTTGCAGCTGTGGTAATAAATATTTGCTTGTTTTTCCACATTAGCATTTTTCTGACACTCAGACCAAGCTCTTCCCTTGGAAGCATCTGCATTTGTGTTTCCTTTGTGTGAAATGTGTTTCTCTGGGCCCTTTTTCCAGAATACGCTCTTTGTTATCACTCGGGCTTATCTCAAAAGTCACATCTCCTCAATGAAGCTAGCAGCATTCCCAATCACTCAATGTAAAGTACGTCTTCCCTCATTTCTTTTTTATCCCGTCTCCCAATTTTGTTTTTGAAACTCTTTGAAATATCGTGTTTATTGCTTTCCCCTTTCCTGTCTCCCACTAGTAGAAAAGAGCCCTAGGAGAACAAGGTCTTGTGCTTCTGGCTTAGTCTCACGCCTCCAGCACTGATGTTAAATGGATATCATGCTATTGTGTCCATTTTTGTACGTGAATGGTTGAGATAGTAAGACAATGATTGCAAGGGATTCAGGAGTGGGAGGAAGGAGAGAGATGAGTACTGGAAATACACGATATTTTAACGTCAGTGAAACTCTAAACTGTAATAAAGGGTATGTGACGTACATTTATGAAAACCCGTAGAATGTACAACACAGAGATGAACCCTGGTGAAACCTGTTGACTTCCATTAATAACATGGATCCATACGGGCTTATCAGTTGTAACAAACGTACCCAGGACGGTAATAGCACAGGAAACTGAAGACAAAGTCAAAACGTATTGAAAGTCTAGGATCCTGCAGATGTGGGGAGTACTAAGCCTACTTTTCATTCACCTACATTTTTAATTTTAAGGATAATCATAAATTCTAGTTTTGATGTCACAGATCATGTCTAGTTTGTTTTGACATTTTTTTAGACTTAAATTACTTTCATAATGCTGTATGATCTTGGAGAAGTAAGTTTCTCTAAACTTTAGTTTCTGCCTATTGGCCATTCTGAAATAAACAAATATATATAAACACTTGATGTTAAAAAAATCTCTGTATGTTGTCATAACTATATTACTGGTTTGTGCGATCTACTCATTTATGATTAACTAATCTTCAAGTGCATCAGTTTTATTTCAGAAATTAGTTTGTAGGCCCAACGAAGGGCAGAAAGCACATATCATATTGGTTTATGTTAACTTACCCCACTCCAAATAGTCCCCAAACACTTCATATTTTTTAATTACCTACCACTCTCCCTCAAATTGTTGGTTTTAGCCAATTGAAGAGTGGTGATACAATGTTAAACAAATGCAGATTCCCTCTTTCTCTATCATCATAGAGCTTACTGTTTTGTGATGGGCAGGAATTAGACATTGATATCTGTAGATTTAAAGTCATAGCTACACTAGGTCTTTGAAGGGGGTGTGCATATTGTTAAGGAATTGCATGACTGGCAGATTTTATCTGAGAACTTTATCCAAGAAAACATTCTTATGGCAAACAAAAATGAACATGAATATTGAGAAGAAATAGTCAGACACTAGGCAAATCAAGAGGTGAAACATTCCAAGGGAGAGGAAATTGAATCTGCAATGCTCCGGGGTTCAGGAGAAATCAGACTGAGTAGGGGCCCTGATGGCATCATAGCTGGGACAAATGAGGCCCGGCCACGGCTTCACATAAGGCTAGAGATGCAGACAAGAGATAGACTGGGCACATCTTCTTTCCACATCACAAATTTATTATTTTCACTTTTTAAATGAAAAAAAGATTGTTTTCTAGGATAATAAGGTGCCAACTGAAGACACTTTAGCAAAAGGGTGTCATATTAAGATCTGCGAGTTATACATCACAGTGACTACAGGTAGTAGCACCATATTTTATGCTTGAAAATTGCTGAGAGAATAGATTAGACGTCTTCTCACGATAAAATAGTAATAAGTATATGAGGGAACGTATATAATAAATAGCTTGATTTAACCATTCTACAATTTGTGTGTATGTTTGTATGTATACAGATAGTACCCAAAAAAGTAAACATATTTTAAGAAAGGAAAAAAAGTATCAAAATTCTAATACTCAATGTATACCAATAACAAAAGATGAATACAGGTCATGGTTGGACACTTCTTATAATTGCAGAATTACAATTTTAATACAGTTTTTTTCCTTTCTTAAAATGTGTGTATGTTTCTATGGCACTGTCTGTGTTTGTACATTCTCTCTCCCTATCTATCTATCTATCTATCTACCTACCATCAACATTACGTTTTACACTATATACATGTGCAGTTGTTATGTATCAATTAAAAACTACATTTGAAAAAAAGATCTTCATGTTCGTAAGATCACTCTGGTTGCAATGCGAGAAATAATTTCAAGGAGGGAAAAGTATGAGAAACATTATAGGAGATTATTACACTGAATCAAGCAAGAAGTGGGCAGAACAACCCCTGCTTTTCTTAACTCACTCTCCTGACTTTAGAAAGTGACCCAGGCCACTCACCGCAGATGATATTCTCCTTGTTGTTAGAAGGTGATGGAGAGATTACCGTAAGGACAATTGCTTACGTATGGCATACTCTCTTTATATTCCAATTCATAACAGATAGTGCAGCCATGTGACAAATATCTTGTCAGTGACAAAAACAAGTTATAATCACGAGTTCTCCTATCCCATCCCCTCTCTGTATATTTGAATATGCCTCAATCTGTTTCACAATGAGCTCCCATATAGATCTCCTGTGTACCGTTGCTTCCATCATAGCTGTATTTAAAAAGAATATTTGGAAGGAATATCTACAGATTGCTTATACAAAAGAGACAAAAATTAAAATAGTAGGCAGGCCCTGATAAATGCAAGGACAGTACCATATTTAAGACTGATTGCAAAACCTATCTAGGGAACTGTAAGCCACAGACATTATTCTGAGGGCAGGAAAATGTGAATGGTCGTTTCACGGTGCTGTGCTAGTGGTGAAATCGTTTGTTAATTATGTGTGTGGATTGAGACATATTTAACGTTTTCTATGATGTGCAAAATTCTGTTTTATGAAAATTAGAATTCCATAAAAATATCAAGTCTCCCTCTACATGAAACTTTAAGCAGTGATTAATCAGACCAGTATTTAGTTTTTTCTGTTCTTTTATCTACCATCTTAATTAATAATCATTCTTTCATTTTTGCTTTAACTTTCTTTGTGAAGTCCTATTTAGAAAAGCTTTTCTGTCTCTAAAATTACTAAATAATATTATTTTCCCTATGGGAATAAAGTCTCTAGATCCCCCTGCCACATCTTGCCCAGGGCAATTCACCTATTTATTTATTCCTTCATTTATTTTGCTTTAAGGTCTTGACCTTTAAAGTTTTGACGTTTAATGTCAGTGGTTTCTCAGTCCTTGTTTGGAGACATCATATAATTAAATCTCTGATGTATTAGTTTCTACATACTAAGAATTATTTTGTCAAACATGAAACAATTAGAAGGGAGTTTGCTTAAATATCCTGAAACCAAATTTATCTTTGGGATTCAGCTATATCCTTTTTTTCTTTTCTTTTTTTTTTTGTAATTTAGGTGCTAATGTTAAAATAAAAAATATGTACTCATTTGGTAGATAGACTTGAATTAATGTCAATAATTTAATGGGTGTCTATGTTTTGGCTGCTATTGCAAAATACAATCAATGAAGTGGCTTATAAACAACAGAAATTTATTTCTCATAATTCTGAATGCTGGATGCCTAAGTTTGGGGTACCATGATGTTGGGCTCTGGTGAGGACCCTCTTCCACTTTTTAAACTACTGTGTCCTCATATATTAGAAAAAGAATACTAGAGCGTTCTTGAAGTCTCTTTTTATTTTAAGAGCATTAATTCCATTAGCAAGTTTAACACTTTTATGACCGACATTACTTCCTATGGCCCCACCTCCTACTAAGAGTCAGGATTTTATCCATGAGTTTTGAGGATGATACAAACATTCTCTCCACAAGAAATAAGGGTTTCTTTTTCTTGAAACATTTTTTTAAAAGAGAAATTTTAAAAGGAACCTCCCTCAGTTTTTGCCTGAGATACAATTTAGTGTTAAACACACTGTGTTTCTGGTAGTTTGTTTTTCTGGAGAGATCAAATATATTTTGAAAATTTATCTCCATTCACAACTGGTCATTATTCTCAAAAATCTGTTGCTGTTACATTTGGGTATGTTTTATGGGAAAAGGGCATGAATGTCTTCAAACTGCTGACTAGAATTTGATCTCCGATATGTTAGGGCCATTCTTAAAAGGAAAAATTCCTCCAAACTGGTCTTTTCAGGCTAGTTATTATTCTGCCTAGTCCATTATACAAAAGCCATAAGAGAGCCTCTAAATGTCATCTAAAATTCGTTCCCTTTCATTTATGGAGTGGCTGCCTTCAAGAGAAGAAGTGCGTGGAGTCTCTGTTCCTTCCCTGTACCAGTTGGGCCTTGGTTTCCTTTGGCTGTGGCAGGAGTTCCAAGCTGACTCTCTGTAAGAGACGCTTTTTGTGTGTTACTTGGGAAATTTTCTCATCATTGTGAGACTATCTGGTCTTTATTTCTCTTGACTCAAGCAAATTTATTTCCCTTAGCCCACCGTTTGAGATACCTCTCTCATTTCTTAGGTATGTGGCAAAATTCTTCCAACCTCTTCCTGCTAAAGCCCACTTGTCTTTAGAACCTCTTTTTGGGATGTAAACTGACTCTGGCCAAATTTCTCCTGTGTATAGTATAGGGAATATGCCCCTTTGATCTACCATCAGTGGGAGTGCAGTTATTTTCAATTATACCCTGATTTTCATTTGGCTGCCCAGCAGGCAGCTTCTGCTACAGCCTTTTGCCCTTTAAAATTCTCACTTGTGAGTCTGACCCTCATCCACTGTGTCAGCTGACTGCTGGGAGCGCAATGAAGCTCACTGAGTTATCTCTTTGAAGCTCCCCTTGCCAAAATTAAGGTCAGAAGACAGTCATGCCACCCCATCCAGATGGGACTCACAGCAGGGCTGTTGTCAAAGTTTCACTTTCCTTCCTAACTTACCTATTGGTTTTTCCAACTTCTCTGACAAACTGGAGATGGCTGGTCAGATAAAAGCAACAAAACAGGTAAATTCCTGCCCCTCTCCCTGGCAAGTTTATATGATCCCCCCCCTATGTTAAAATATGGGCTCCTTCCAGGATAGAGACAAGCAAATATTGAGGCCCAGTCTCATTTTTTTATTTGATGTATTTGTGGGCTCTGTGTGTTCAAGGTAAAAAATACATTTTAATTTACCCTTCACGTGATGAAATACCAAATAGATGCATGTGGACATCTAATACTGAAGTGTTGTGTTATTTCCAGTAGTTTCCTTTGCTTACAAACCTACCAGCTTCTGGGTGTCTTCTTGGTCAATTGCATACAGGGGAATCTGAGTAAGCCTTGCTGGAAATATAGCAGGACAGAAAAATAGAGATGAATAAGTGGGGTACAAATGGAAGACACAGCAGAATTGGTCTCAAACCCCAAGTTCTTGTCTTATTGTAATGTATTATATCAGAAATTCATTCAAATTCTATGGAGAAAATCACAAACTTCTTAGGGATTCTCCCTAAAATGGGGTAACAGTACATATTCTTGTGTGAAGAATAAACGTGATAATACAAGCAAAGATATTTTGTAGAATGCAAAAATGCAGCCTTTATGGACATTAAAAGTTTTGGCATGTTCTTATAGACATGGAAGACCTACTGGAGATGTTTACTAAAGGAAGATAACGACTATGAAACTGACAACAATATTCAAGTCACGTCTGACTTCTGCAATTACAAGAGGTGCTCAAACATGACTTGTATTCATCTTTTGTTATCAGCATGTATTACTACAATTTTTAATACAGTTTCCCTTTCTTAAAATGTTCATACATTTTTTTGGTACCCTCTGTACATGATGGACTAGATTTTGTGAGATGAGAGGCAGGGAAATCAATTGGGAAGCCATCAGTGTTTTAATTGTATAATAATAGGTCAAATATAAATAGAGGAAGGGATTAGAAAGAAAGAAAATATTTCACTCACTTATTTTAGAAACTGAAAATGCAATAGAAGACAGGATTTACACTATTTCTTGGATAAGTTGGTGTTGTCTGAATTCTCAAAATATGTCGAAAAGTATGATATGAGCCAGAGCGAAGGAAAGCGAACAGATACCACAGCTGTCCCACAGATATTCCTTCAGCACTCACAATTCCCAGATGTGTGTACACTGTAGTATGGATTCATGAATCTCAACCCCTAATTTCTTTGGGGCCAAAGGAACATGCTTGGTCAATGCTTAGTGCAAGTTGAAGCACCTACGAGTTATTTCAGCCCACAGTAGCCCTAATCCAATGTCAGAGAGAAATCGATGGAGCAAAAGCCAGCCCTCCACACTGAGCAGGTGACGGGAAGGAGTCCCAGGCTGTCTTCCACGGTCTGTAGTGGGACCGTGCCGGGTTGCTGTGGCAGTAACCTGCTCGTTCAAGCTCCCAGTGTTAACCTCATTCTCCTCCTTTTCTCATTTCCTCATTCCCTTACGGTACTCAATAAATTGACCTCTTGCACCTGAAGCTTTATCGCAGTGTCTAATTCTGAGGAATCTGACCTACAATGAGGATGGAGAGGAACGACATCACGTGGCCATGACATTATGGTGTCTGTTTAACCTACTCTAGGGGGAGAGTCATTCATAGTTCCTTCTATTGTATTTAAATGTACACTCACCTTAATAGATCTTAACTCCTTTGGGGCTAAATCCATGTGCTACTGAGCCATGGCCTCCTCAACGAGTGGTGTATTGTACTTCCCAGAAAGATGCACACTAATAGTTGCTGAGAGAACAAACCAATAAAGAACTAAAAAGTTTTAATGCTAACACTTTCGTTGGTCGCTGCAATAAATTGATGAACTCTGCATTCAGACCCTTCTCGTGACTGTCCTGCCTGCTGCACGTGCTTTATTCAGGAGATGGACTTCTACATTTCCTTTGGATCTAGACACATGCAACAACTCAACAGAATACAATGCGCGGTTGCCAGGAGTTGGGTTGAAGCAGATGCATCATCGCTCCTTTCCTGTGGCCTTTACTGTGTATTGACAAAATCATAAGTTAAATGCCAGACTTTGCAATGTAAAGCAAAACTGTTTCCTATTACTGACTAAACGATTGTCGTGTTCGGCATTTCAGAGTAAGAGTTCAATCCAGAGCGATTGGTTTACTGTTCCACGCATGCAGTTTCAGGAATACATCCTGATTCCAACAGGAAAACAATGCTTTTACTGTGACTCGAATGAACCTGGAATTCTATTCTCAGTTGAGGACACTAATGTGAACATAAAAGAGATTTGGAGCCTGAAATTGGCAGAAAGTATCCCCTGAAGGGTTCCTGAGCACTGCCTGCCATATGCAGCCACCCTCAGTTCACATGTCCCCCTTGCTTGATGGAGAGCTGACTAACGAGGTGGCAACAATCCCGTTAGCTGATGGGGAGGAAGGAAACCATACACACAGGTGCACACCACTAAGGCATCCGTTAGAAGATTGTTTTAACTTCTAACAGCACAATTATACTTATATATTTAGCAAAACAGAAATTAAAATAGGAGGGGAAATAACACTGAATGTGACTCTATGAATTACAAAACACAGCATAGATGTGAAATAATCACTTCTAATTATTGCACTACAAAGGAGAAGTAATATACATTTGTAGGCTGTTGTAGAGTTATATGATCCTTTTTTAAAAAGCTGACAAATGAATACACTGACAACAGCTAAGTGGACAGGAAAAACAGTATTTTTCTATCATACCACATTGAGTGACCCCCACAGAACAAGCTGGACCAGTCCTCGTGATAGGAGAACCAGGACAATTTGCAAGATCTGCAGGTCTCTGCAGCTTCCTACGTTGAGAAGCAGCAAGGGTTAGACCCAGGCCAAGTCGGGAAAGCCCAGGTGTCATGTCTGAGCTGCTACTTCTGGTCTCACGGAAGTGCTGCGCTCATATAAAATCAGAGCGGTGGTCACGCTTCTGAATCCCCAGGCGGCAGTTGTTAAGGAAGTGCTCAGGCCTCTCTGAGCTGACTCTGAGCATGTGGCATTTTCCCAGATTCTTTTCATGAGTGCAACTAGCTGAAAAGTAAATTTTCTCCTGTACACTGAATCCAAACAAAGCAAGTAGAGTGGAAAAGGAGAGAAATCACCCAGTTGTCTCTGAAAATGTCGTGGAGTATATTATCCAAGCTTAAACACATAATTGACTTCTCTTGTCTACACTTTCTTAAAAGCCCTAACCTATCATAGTTAGGGCAAAAGGCTTTTATCCTGACAGGGGAACATGGGAGAGAAGCGTTACTCACAGAAGAGAGGGAAAAAAGACAAAATGCTTGGCTTTATGGAAGTAAAAATTTCTCCTCTGAGAAGCAGAGTCTTGACTTTAGAAAACTACCGAGTCCTTCTTCCAGCTCCCTCATTTATAAAACCTAAGACTGAAATTTCTAAGTGTCCCAGAATGATACACATCCAATGTTATCTAGCTGGCAAATATCAGAGTTTGGATAATTCCCTCTTGTAATTGTGCCCCCCCAAAAGGTACATCACACACCATGACTCCCCAGCCCCGTCTCTCTTTCCCTCTCTCTTCCCCACCCCCCACCGTGTACTAGGTCATTAACTGTCCTCATATGGGAATTGAGTACATGGGATTCATGCTTCTCCACTCTTGTGATGCTTTACAAAGAATAATGTGTTCCACTTCCATCCAGGTTAATACAAAAGATGTCAAGTCTCCATCTTTTTTAATGGCTGAATAATATTTTTGCTTTTATTACTTCAAAGCATAATGTCTGACATATGTTAAGAAATCCACAAACGCCTATCAAGTAAATGTCTCCCTCTGCCTTCCGCCCAGGACCCTTCCTCTGTGCCAAACACAATTAGTGCTCAATTTATACAAGTGTTTTCTAGATCAAAGATATAAGCCCTCATAGGTCCAAGGAGTGTGCTTATTTTCAGAATTAGGGTATTTTTGAAGGTTAGAAAGCCTTACAAAAAAAAAAAGAAAGAAATGGAACAATGTTAGGATGGTAGGTGAGACTTGCAATATTTTGGAAGTGTTGATATTTTCAAGCTCTTTATTTTCTTTATCCATGTAGCAGAGAATACATTTATATTTTCCAAATGAATGGCTGTAATTACTGAATTCAGATTGAATAACACTATGTCTTCTCAGAAGCAACTCATCCTCAGAGAATGCCTGAGGTAATCTGTAGATAATTACTTCTAGATGGGTTGGTTTAATCTATCATGTGCATGCCTTGAACCCCAGATCACAACTCTTGAAATGCTAGTTGCTCAAGAATGTTCTTCATTGCTTTTGTGGTATATTTTACATAAAAGCAGCATTTTTTAATTTTTTTTTTACTATTTAAGAAAAAGAAAACATGGTTAAAAGAAATTGTGTCTAAGAAAAATTTTCCTTGGACAATACATCAATTCAACTAAGTTTACCCTGTGAGCCAAAATTGTACCATAGAAAACGTCTTGAATAGTTTTGATATCTTGATCTTTAATTTACAACTTCTAATTATAATGTTGAATAAGTCACTTAAATTCTAAGTTTTATAATTTTATAAAATATGGCTATATAAGTTTTATGACTTATTCTACCTCTAAATTTTTATGAAATGGGTAAAGCAGTGTTGGGACAAGAAATAATAACCACAGGAGTAACATCCAGTCCCCCACACTTAGTATTGCAAGAACTACCCAAAAATATTTTACTAGGGTCTAGATGTCATATTTTTCAAACTGCATATGACACTTGTATAATATGTAGACAGACTAGAATTTATAGTTGCTTTAAAGAAAGCATAGGTTAAATAACATTACCATTATGCTAACTGATTTTTACTTAATTAATAATTATTAATAGGTATTTTTCTCTTCTCTTATTTGTGACATAATTAGTTAAAGGCTTTTAGGACTCTTTATATCTACTAACCTTAAAAAAAAAAAAACTAAAAATTGAGCAAATGTGACATAATCTATCAAAATAACAGGAAAAAAACCTGGTTTAACTGAATTAACTTAAAACAAATGCATTTTTATCTTCTTTTCTGTGAAATACTATTGCTGTTGTCAGGAATGTTACTTGAGCATTTATATAGAAATGCTCAATTTCTATATAAAAATCTCACTGCACAATTAGGAAACCACATATTGTCAGCATGTCTACAAAGGACTCTTGAAATGGCAGGCCTCATTCAACTTTCCTTGTCCCAAGAAAACTTTCCAGTTCTGTACAGACCAGCTTTATGTCTGAAATAGACTCCGGGAACAGACAAACGAACAAACAAATACTGTGTTCTGGAAGGCTGATGCTTCCCATGCTCATTAGTGTAGCATGAAAGAAGATGCTAATACAACAGCATTTCCCAGTGTGAAGTGCACAGAGCGGTCTGGAGACAGCGTGTGGCATCATCGGTTAATGTGCAAATGTTCACGGCCAGGGCATAGCCACCAGGGGTGAGCGCTGCGAAATGATTGCATTCACCCTGAAATGTCAGCCAAGCCAGGAAGTGATGACTAGTAAGCAACTATTCCTGAGCATGATGAAAGTACTTACTAGAGCAGCAGAAATAACTGATTTAATATTTATATTTTATTAGGAGATGGACAACCATGCCTTTCCATAATATGACTTCAGGAAGCAGAGGCCAGGCTTACCTTGTAAATGCTTGTTTTGATGTGCCTCCGTATGTGACGCCTTTTCTTTCCAGATGGTTGGCCTTACTGCCTATCCCCTTTCCTTCATATCTAACCCAAAGCTCACTAGGAAACCGTTCCTAATTAACTTTATCCATTTTCCCATTTCACAGATTTGTGGACTTTTAGACTATCAGCACTGGAACAGACTTTACAAATAATTCAACTCAGCCTCCCTTGCCCCCTCATCTCACTTAAATGTTGTGTGTGTATGTGCACCGTGCCCACACAGGTGTGCACACATAGTATATATGTGCACTGTGCCCGCACAGGCATGCACACATAGTGTATATGTGCACCGTGCCCACACAGGTGTGCACACATAGTGTATATGTGCACCGTGCCCACACAGGCACACAAACATAGTGTATATGTGCACTGTGCCCGCACAGGCGTGTGCACACATAGTGTAGTGTATATGTGCACTGTGCCTGCAGAGGTGCGTGCACACATAGTATATATGTGCACCGTGCCCACACAGGCGTGCACACATAGTGTATGTGTGTGCCGTGCCTGCACAGGTGTGTGCACACATAGTGTATATGTGTACCATGGCTGCACAGGCACGCACACATAGTGTATGTGTGCGCCATGCCAGCACAGGCGTGCACACATAGTGTATGTGTGCACTGTGCCCACACAGGTGCGCACACACATAGTGTATATGTGCACCTTGCCTGCACAGGCGTGCACACACATAGCGTATATGTGCACTGTGTCCACACAGGCGTGCACACATAGTGTATATGCGCCCCGTGGCCGCACAGGCATGCACACATAGTGTATATGTGCACCATGTCTGCACAGGCACGCACACATAGTGTATATGTGCACTGTGCCTGCACAGGTGTGCACACATAGTGTATGTGTGTACCGTGGCCACACAGGTGTGCACACATAGTGTATATGCGCCCCGTGCCCACACAGGGGCACACACATAGTGTATATGTGCACTGTGCTCACACAGGTATGCACACATACACGTGCTCTGACTGTTGTGTGTTTAAGAGACACTACTAAACACTCTTTTAATCACAGAATTGTATTGTAATAGTTATTTAATTTTCTTTGCACCCCCGGATATTTGAGAAAGTGTTTTTGATGAACTAATTCAAATAATTGTTGATGAATTTTGCAATTTGGGGGCAGAATATGTAGTTGATGTTACAAACACCTCATCATAAACTGACTGAGGTGTATGCTGTAGAACACCAGTAATGTAATCTAGAAAAATCAGTCTTTTATTGGAAAGTAGCATAGTTGCTTCCAAAGAATGAGACTTACAGGCTAGAGCCTTAAGCAGAAAAATAAATCTACTCACATTGCTTTCAGTATTCTAACAGATTCAAGTAAAGCCTCTAATTAGATATTGGCTAATTCATAACTAATGCTTAAAGAACAAAACGGACCTTTATAAGCCTAAATTCTCACCTCTTAGCTGTGTTCATAGTGCAGGATGGGGAGACTAGGTGATGTCATTTCACCAGCAGCACCAACAGCAACGGTTATTGCCAGACAGTGTAGTAAAGGCTTAATGTGCGCTATCCACATGCTTCATGGAAGTTACTATTTATTGGAAATGAGAAAGCTGAGTCATAAGGTGGGAAGCTTGCCTAATGAGTGAGAATTAATGACAAAACTGGAATTTGATACAGTATCTGAATGGTGCTTTAATGTGAGTGTTCTTAGGCACACTACCCCTCTCTCCACCCTCTTCATTGTCACTACAGAATAATCAGCCCTAATTGGCTTAATTAGAAAGAGATTTATTGAAGGATCTCATTCATGGAATTTTTGGAAGGACTGAAGAAAGAGACTCCAAAAGCATTTCCAGGAATGACTACCAGATCCATAACCCCACAGTAGCCTGGCAAAGCTGGTTTCACGACTAGGAAGCACTCAAGTCAGGGAAGTTTGGTGAGAGTGGCCTGCTTCAGAGATGTCCCACTTCAGCCACAGTCAGGAAGCTGCAGAATATACATGTTCCTGGCTTGGTTTATAATTCCAGAATCTCACTGCCTCCATTGTATTTTATACTACCAAAATAAATGCCTCACAATTGATCTGTTTCTTTAGATAACTCAATTTCAAAGTTAAACTTCATGAAAGTGCTAAGCAACCTTGGTGCAATGGTGGCTGGGCAATCCAGTTGTAAGGTTTAGGACTGTTGATTTCACAATGAGTGAACCAGCAAAATTTAGAAAAAGCTTTATAATAATGGGTACAGCCTGCATTAAGACCTGTCCACTTTAATTTCTAAGTACTTATTCAGTGACTAATATAGGTAAACTTCCCAATATAAAGATTCATACATGGAAATTCGTGAACAAAATGCATTACCTGTCTTTGCTATTTTTGGCAAGGCCTCTGCTGGAATCTGGGGTTAGAGAAACACAATAAGATGTGCTCCTAGTCCCATTCGTTGATATAAATGAAGCTCAAATCCCAGTTATAATTATTATCTCTTTTGAGAAACATATTATTTCAAATATGGTGAAGAAAATTTTAGCCGATCACTTTTTAATATGTAATATTCATCTTTATATATATATATATATATGTAAAACATTGCAAAATTGGTTGTCAATAAAACCTATTAGGAAAATTAACACTAGGTTGTCACTTTTACACATATAATTGGACAACATATAATGCAAACAATGCTCATTGTCAAACTAAATTGTCTCCATTTATTTTCAAGCATAAAAGCATAGTTAATTGCTGAATATCCGCATAATATTTTCCAGATGCTGTAAGGAAGTCACATTACCCATTGGTTTTTATTGACTAATCAACCGTAATTATTATGACAACAATGATAACTAGAAATGCGTTTGATATTTTCACATGGCTCATCAAAATTAATTCTCAAAATAACTTACAGAGTAGATAATTTAAATATTATTATTACTACCCCTAATTATTGCAAAGAAATAAAGGCAATGGAATGTAAGAGGGCAGAAAAATCGACTCAGCAGATCTGGTTTCTCAAATTCTACCCATTCTAGTTAGAATAACCTGTCTTCAGGATCGGCCCTCGGCAGGCTCCTGAGAGATAACCTCTGAGCCCTTGGAATATTTTGTCTTAGTAGAGTGTTTTTGTATCCTTGATGCCTTGGGACACTCTGTTGTATCAGTAATCCTGAGAATGGTGAAGGTCTGTTTCTATTTTTGCTGGGACAGGGGCTGAAGGGTGGGACTGGAGGGCTGGAACGTAAGTCATCAAGTGATAAGGGTTCCCTGTACTTATGTCATGACCTTAGGTAAAAATCCCTGCACAGCAAGACTTGGGTGAGCTTTGCCCATTGGCATCACTCCACGTGTGTTTCCATATATCATTGCTGGGAGAATTAAGCACATTCTTTTGCAAGTCCATTGCAAGGGAATGCCTGGGACTTGCTCTCAATTCCTCCTGGGCTTTACCACACGTGCTGATTTTTATCTGTATTTCTTTAATACAATGAACTGAAGTCATGAGTACAAGAGCTTCTCGGTCCTGTGAGTGCAGCCAGTGAATCAGAGAGCTTGAGAGAGATTGTAAGGACCCTTGACACAGTAAGTTGTGCTAATATCACACAGATTACCAGGATAACCCCTTAGAGTTTAAACAAAATAATCATACTTTTACTTTTACAGCACATGACATTAGTATATATGACAATAGCATAATTTTGTCGTGGGTGTATTACTTATTTTTTGGTAAATTACATGTTATGAGCGGGGAGATCTTCCTTCCAATGCTCATTGATATTGTCTTAAAAAGTTGGAGTATTCATCGCTCATGAAAAGTAAAGCATGGCTATGTTCTATCATGAGAAGTTATGGAAAAATTAGGTTTTATAATCATTCTAACTTCTTTTACACAGGTGAGGACAAGCTGTATTCTCATAATGTTTCTGTTGTTTTTTGGAACTGTCCACTGGAGAAAATATTGATCTTTCTTTTCTGTTGTCTCAGTGGGTGATCCTTCCTTTAGCTTAGATTGCAATAATACTCACGGACTTCTAGTTAGAAAATGCCACAGGTTTAGCATCCTACAGGTGAAAGAATTTCACTGGGATAATCCTTTCACTCTCATTTTCCTAGTTGAATTATTTTTTATATAGCATTTGAGATATTAATTGGTATTGTTATAGCATTCCTCAATTTTATTCTTTCTGATATTGAGAAGCCCCTGAGATGATCAAATAACCCCATAGATGTAAGAAACTAGAAGTTATTAGTTTGAATGTCAAGTGTAATCTAGATAATCTAGATACCTTTTTTTTTTTTTTGGTATTCATTTGGTCACTCACAGTGTGAAATTGATTGTTATATTTGAATGAAAAAATAACGTATTTGCTTAACTAGTACAAGTAAATGTAGACAAGGTCAGACAGTTAAGTTTGTGAACTCATCCTAGAAAAAGTGCTACTTACCTTATTCCTGAATATCACTATGGTCACCCTCAGTGACTCCTCCTGGGAAGCTATGCGCCCACACCAGAGTCTCGTCCATCCTTTAAAGCAATTTTGGAGCTCTTTTCCTGGAATAGCCATCGGAGCTGTCATCATATGAGGTGGAACAACAAAGTCCCCCAACTCATTCTAGGAAAAATAGCTTTGAAGGGTGAAGTATGCACTGTTGTCAGGGCATTGCTTCTCAAAGAGAGTGCTTCACAGGTAACCATAGTAATATTCAGCAATAAGGTATGCAGTACTCTTTCTCGGTGAGTTTGTGAACTTCATTGTCTGACTTGTACATAGAAAGCAATTTCATTCTATTTTCTATAGGCAAATATATAATTTTATATAATAAAACTGAACAAATATTTACATTGTTGAGATTTTTTAGAGTTTTACTTTAGTTTTGACTTTAAAATACTAGGGCTATTTTAAGAAAGTGGAATACTTGAAGAAATTTCAAATATGTAATATCCACAATGGGAAAGGAGAGAAAAATTCAATAGTATCTTGGTGGCATATAAACCCTGCAGGCCTAACTGCTGGTTACGTTCCATCTGGTCCATGCTTATTTCTAGGGTAGGAGCACAAGCTACAAACTGAAATGAACCTGGTGATTTTCTATAGCTGGCCAACAAGCTGTTGCATCTGAGCAAGTTATAATGTTCATAAGTTATTTAGATAGGTTCACATACAAATTATTTTCCAGTTTAATGATATTTGTAGATTTCCTTTGACACGAGGACTGTCTACATTCTTTATATGTTGACTTTTATCTTCTTGCCTTTTTAAAAATCATGCAAAAAAGAATCTATCACAACATGCTATTTTGTTCTGATTTTGACCGTAGGCCATATGTATTATTCAAGAAGCAGACCAACTGGAACACAGAAGTATGGAACAGAAGTATTTTTATTATGGTCATATAGGATTATCTGAATTTCATTAGCTGCTGTGGGTTTGTGCCTGAAGAAATGTCCTTCATTACCATTTGAAACTTGCACAATTTCCTTCTCTGAAACCAGTTCAAATTGAGATCATAAGATAGTTAGGAACTGATATGTTTTATATATAATCCAAAATGTTGATCATCTTTCAGTTCACTTCCTTTTAAAATTTATATTGTTTTCTTTTTAGGCAACATAATTTTATGCCAAATGTCCCTTCTCTAGAGGAAGACTATATGGACATGAACTCCAGCTTTGAAACATTCTATTTGGATAATCTTACCAAGTTACCATATCTATCAAAACTTCCATTCCTTTTTTTTTTTTTGATAAAATAGAAACGATGGTGTCTATCTCTCTGGAACATTTGGGAATTCAAATAGACAATCCAAGAGAAACCACTGGAATATAATTAAGCCTTCATACATATAACTTTTAAAGAGTAATTTATAAAATTGGTCTTTCTTTAAGCTTATCTCACAGGATAACATTATTGACAATGACAGTTGCAATATTCAAATGGTAATGGCAAGTTGTTTCATTGTGAGAGTGAAAATGAGTTTAAGAACTCTTGTTTAAGATTTGGAAAGAGTGCTGTTATGCATTACCATGCCATCTCATGGACTCAGAAATATAGGATAGCAGCAACGAATATTTTCCATCATTTTGCCATAAAGGGGATCCTATTTGCTTTTCAGCCTTGAATTTTCATTTAAATATGATACTACTGTTCAAATTTAGAATGATGAAGCTAGAAACTACTCAACCCCCCAATCTAGAAAGTCTTACTAACCACTTTATCTTCATTCTATAACTAAACAACTGCAATTCCTATTGTACTTTCTCTGGATTACTGAAGCTGCGTCTGTCTGCCACTGGTCCACTCTCTCCAGGGTAGTGGTGAAGGGTTAGCACTCGATAGGAGAATAAAATGTATAGGGCACCGTGCCAAGGAACATAATCTATGGATTTATTGCCAGTTCTTAATTTAACTTCTCTTTGCCTCAGTTTCCCTGTCTCTATAAACTGAATTCTACGATATTTACCTCATAGAGTTGCATTAAGACTTCAATGCAATAACCACAGTAAATGTTTACACTGTAATTTTCAATAAATATTAGATCTCCACCCCTGATGCCCAGATCATATCAGTTAATTAGTTTCTCCTTATTAAAACCTTATAGTTCAAGTTCATTACAGGTTAATACCCAAGCTCATGGTAAGTTGTTTAAAGCATTGTATTGTTAGTTTTTTTGTTTTTTTTTTAATTAATCATACTCTTCCCCCTTTTTTTCCCAGTGCTGCAGTTAGACTGAAGTGTGTACGGTTCTGAGCACAGGGCAATCTATGTTTTTCTGAAACTGGTACATCTAATTCTATTTTCACCTCTGCAAATTTTCATTTCAACCCCTACTCAATCTATGAGACAGATAAAAAGTAACAATCTTCCACATGCTAAACCTGGTAGATAAGTTGCTCTTTATAAACGTTGTCATTTACCCTCTCTTATTTTTCCTATTCATAATGCACACAAATCATGTGTAATTAATTCTTCTGAATATTTCTAATGTTTGTGCTTAGGCATTTATTTAAACATTTATCTATTATCTATTCATGTAGATCTACTTATCTATTTATCTATAAATCATTTATAACTCATTTCCCTTTCTCTTTAAGATGATAAGTTTTGAGGATGGACATCTCAATTTTGCCTCCTCTATTTCTGCTTTTATTACAAATGACTTCCATTAACTGGAACCATTGCCCATCCCTTCTGTCAGAAATAGTGAAGTTTGCACTTAACACCAGGGATTCAAAAAATACTGGTGATGTAAGAGTCCAGCGGCGCACTAGGACATTTCCTCCTGTGGTTTTGCTGTGACTTCAGTGTCAAGTTCCACGGCTGGGTCAGCTGGTGCAGCAGCCAGAGTGATGGGTCCCATTTCCAGAGATTTAGCCAGTGTGGAAACAATTCACCTTAATAGTTTCAGATAGTTTATTACTTATAGCAGAACAGAACGTCATGTTCCCATGGGATTGTTGTGTCCCCAAGTCCCAGGGGGCTGGGTACAGACAGGCCCAGGTGGACACTGAACACAGAGAATCTGCCACATCTCACAGGCTCTGAGGGTTGGAGCTCCTGCTCTGACAGAAGGGCTTCTGGAAAAATCTCTGCACCTTTCTTCTGGAACGAAAACTATTGCCTTACGCTGGAAAGTCTCTGGAAAGAGAAAAAGATGCCTCAAGATTTTTTATCAATGTATCCAGGGAGAAATGGTTCTAAATATCTCTGGGAGTCACTATCTTTATGTTTCTAAGGTTGTTAGGCAAACATCTAGAAATACCTCCCATTTCCCTCTGCTTGGAAGATGAGCATAGACGTCAGATCCGTGGAGAGTTATCTCTCAACGCAGTGAGCTGTGCACACTCCCCACTCCGACAACCAGGAGAATGTCCCAACCTGACCGTTCCACACGTGTTAAAATATGATTCCAGAGGCGCAATGAATTAGAGAAAAGCCATGGTTAAAACACAGGTCTCAAGTTTGAATTCAGGGTATGATGCACAAAAGATCACTGGATATTTTTCTCTTCTTTCTTCTAAGTAATTATTTCTGTTTCTGATATACATAGTACATATATTTGGAGGCACCTATACATATATTATGTAATTAGAAGATTGTTACATTTTTGTGTATGTATATTCTAGGTACTCCACAATTGAATGTGTGTGTGTTTATATTACACTAGTAATATTGTTTTAAAATGATTTTTCTGGAAGTGGGTTTTTTATTCACTATGGCATCAAAAGACTTAATTTCCCCCCAATTTTTTCTTTTGTATAATCAGTTCATCTTTTGCTGTTACAGAGTGACAATGTTATTTGTAAATTCCACTTTCATATTTTTCACAAGATAATAAACTACACATTTTATTTTATTTTATTATTCGTTGAGACAGTCTCAAGCTATTGCCCTGGGTAGAATGCTGTGGTGTCATAACTCATAGCAACCTCCAACTCTTGGGCTCAAGCAATCTTCCTACCTCGGTTTTTCTATTTTTAGTAGAGATGGGATCTTGCTTTTGCTCGGGCTGCTCTCAAACCCGTGAACTCAAGCAATCAGCCTCAGCCTTGACCTCCCTGAGTGCTAGGATCACAGGCGTGAGCCACTGCACCCAGGCTAAATCACACATTTTAGAATCAAAATTCAAAACTGTTGAATGAGCACTTACAATTTTTTATCAATATATTTTTATAAGCCTAAGTCATTCTGTAGGAGTATTATCTTCTTGAATTTTAAAGCAATTATTTAATTTTAAAACATTATTTTTAGTAAAAATATTTACAAAATAAATTCAGTCTTTAGCGATACCTGTATTTGTCATGCATATAAACGTATACCGTGATATATCTGTGCTTGCAGCAGTGACACACTCTTGGTGGAGTTACACTGTAAGAGGGGCCAGCAAATGAGCTACTAGAAAGAGCTAGCGAAGTCGGTGCCCTTCCACTTTTGTTACGATATTGTTTTGATCTAGTATGATTATTTGCAGGTCAAATGTGTCAATTTCCAACATTTTAAAGAAATACTATTTTATAACTGTGAAAAGACAAGTAAAAATAAGATATCCAAAAACAAGGTGCCAGCCTATGACAGGACATGGTGGTCTTTCTTAGAATTTATGATACTGCCTTAATTCATGAGCGATAGTAATACAGTAAGCAATTATACCCCAGACTTCAGAGAAATCAAGCCTGCACTGGAGCGACGCTGCTGTCAGAAAATGGATAGGAAGTAAATAAATTACATAGCTCCTGCAGCTGGTTTTGCCTCAACCCAGTCTTTCATTTATTTCATTATTTTTTGTTATAGGCCCTAGGATCAGAGTTTTACCTAAACTACCTTAGTTCTCTAATAAGCCTGATGACAGCACCATTAAATTCCACCAGATCGTAAGATTTGTCATGGCAGAAATAATGTCCATTTTGTTCACCAATTTAAATTAAGTTCTATGGTACTTGACACAAATCAGAGGCCAATGCTTTTTTTTTAATAAATGCATTAACAAACACCCATTTTTATGTAAGGACTCTGAGCTCTCCTTGACCAAATAACTTGCTTGCGGCTTCACAGTGAGAGGATGATGTAATTTGTTCTCCATCCATAGTTTGTTTGGCAGCTCCAACCTTCATCCTTCTATCTATAACTCTAAGAAACCACCGCAGCAAACTCTGAGAACATTGGCACCGTATTCCCATTCCCTTCTCTACCAGGAAGAGTAAACTACCCTTTCTCTGGTTTCTGAGAACTTGGAAATTGCCTTCATCTTGTTGAACTCAGAGGGATGGGTTAAATGCAACACATTCATTTGGTGAACGGTGTTATGTGTGGGGGATAAATTTGTGCCTGTATTAAAAATTCATTGTGTTAGAAAATAACAAAGATAGGTTAATTATCTGTGATCATGTAAAAAATGGTCTAAATATCTTGGTTCCCAACAGTCCTATGGAAGAAAAGAAATAAAAAAACAAAGAAAGGAAGAAAGAAGGGT
This sequence comes from Perodicticus potto, assembly GCA_963574655.1. Classification (NCBI taxonomy): domain Eukaryota; kingdom Metazoa; phylum Chordata; class Mammalia; order Primates; family Lorisidae; genus Perodicticus; species Perodicticus potto. Next base: position 12,180 of record CAUYRH010155337.1, on the reverse strand, counting down.
TGTTTTATCATAGTGATCCTATCCAGAAGTTACCTGAGGCTGGACTGTACATTTCCATTTTACAGCTGAACCTTTCTTTCTTTACCTTCTGCGTACATCGTCTGTCTGGCTGAATTTATGACCACTGAACCACATTTTGCTTTATTCCTCTAAAAGTGGTTTAAAACTGTTCGGGAACTCTCCAAACAATAAAAATCTAACAAGAGTAATGCTTTCTAAACAATAACTCATTTTTTAAATGGTCAATAAATACAAACAAGGCAATTCCCCAAAGTTCTCTTTACAACTTACTAGTGAGAAGGAGGATTAGGAAGGAAAACCCATGTGGACTTGCTGCGTCATGGCAGCTATGTGGATCCCTTCCAGGCCAGCACTGTTCCCCAAGCCAGCACACTCTGGGTCATTTAGACAAAATGTTTGGAAACAACACCTGGAAGCAATGGCTCACGTCTTTCTGACTAGTTGATCTTCAGAAATTTTACTAGGTTGGAATGGAATGAAATAGGAAATTCTCCTAATTTTCAAGCTGATGTGACTTCAGCTGAATTCCAGGTACCAAAACCCACATAACTGGTGGCACACCACATAATTAATCATCTGAGTCAGAACAATTTGAGAGTAAAAGATAGTGAGTGCCGTTCATAATTGCAAGGAGACAACTGATTCAAAGAAGGGATGTCTCAAGCAGATAGGGACCCATAGTCATCCTGAAAGTGACAAAGTTCAAAAATTCTCAAATTTCTTTGGCTCCTGTATGAGGAACTTGAAATAGATATTCTTTTTCTTTTTTTTGAAACAGATATTCTTAACACTAATTATTAACATTCATGATCACATACAATAATAACATTTGCAGGGTCTACACCTCACAATGATCATACCTACATACTTTTAAAACCTCCTTAATAATTCCTAATGGATACCACAAATGTTTTTTCTGTCTTTTTTATTTTTAAAGTGCATATTTATTTGTTCAGTCTTTTATTTATTTATATCTTTTTGAGACAGAGTCTCATTCTGTTGTACCAGACTAGAGTGCTCTGGCATCAGTCTAGCTCATAACAACCACAAACTCCTTGGCTGAAATAATCCTATTCCCTACCAACTACCTGAGCCTTACGGGCACCTGCCACAATGTCTGGCTGATTTTTTTCTACTTTTAGTGGAGATGGGGGTCTCACTATTGCTCAGGCTGGTCTCGAATTCCTGAGCTCAAGGGATCCTTGGCCTCCCAGAGTGCTGGGATTACAGGTGGGCGGCCTCTTTGGTTTTATTGTTTGGTTCTTCAATTTATATCATTATTAAATTGGTAAGAATATTTTACAAGCATATGAATATATTGGAGACAATTACTTCGGGAATTCAATGTTACTTTGCAGGAAAATAAAATATAATAAATTCAATTTTAAAATATTAAGCTGCATTTCCATACCTACCTTTGATTTTGCTACTTGTCTTCTGTCATCTGATGACCTTAAACAGGGAAGCAGGGATGTGTATTTAAGGTGTACAAACACACGTCCGCATGTGAAAAACCTCGTTTTATTTGGTACCATTATATTATGTATGCTACGTCTTTGGCAATTTGTGCTTTATTAAGCTTTACCTTACTTATGAATGAAAACTGTATGTTCACACTCTATGCTGTAGAAAAATGATAGGTAACCTCAAGCCCCAAAGTAGTAACCCCCACCTAATAAAACGGTTTATCTCAGTAACTGTATCCAAAATTTACCAGAAACCTGAATGTGCTATTCACGGCTCACTGAGGGTTGGAACACAGATGACAAAGACGAATCAGGATTAACAGGAGAGTGTAAAACAAACCTCAGCTTCCCGCTGGACAGTGTTGTAGTTACTCTCTGCAGAGGTTGAGACATTTTTATTGGTCTCTGTTCTTCCTTCCTGTCCTTCACTTCTACCCTGACTTCTTGATCTAGGCTCTGTTTTTAACCACTGTTCCTAGTCAAGCCCAGGGATCTCATTTTTTTTCTTTTCTTTTCTTTCTTTCTTTCTTCTTTTTTTTTTTAATTCTTGTGGTTGAGGTTTGGAAGACCATTTGGTTTTTCAATCTTTTCTCTGTCTGTTCTGAAACTGCCACCTGTCAGAGTATTGAACTTGGATAGTGCATCAGGAAGAGGTTCATTTCAATCTTTGATAAAGATTACATAAAGTTAAAGATTTATTGCTGGCAGAATAGTGTGGATGAGATTTTGTTCGCAGTTAAGTTTATGTAAGTACCTGCTATAAATAAAAGAATGGGATAAAATATCCTAATTTGGGGGGATGCATGTATCAGGCTTCTCCTTGATGAAGGATCTTAACTACCTTGGGGCACAGTATTCTGTTTAATAACCAGTTTCAATTAATCTTTAAACTGGAGTATATTTGCTGTTTAGACCACTTTAATATCAGGCAATGTAGCAAATATTTGCTTTATCTCATTTAATATTCACAACAACACTAGAGAATAGGGTGACTACTGTGATCGCCTTCATTTTACAAATAAAGGAAATTCTTTAGGGAAGTGCGTACATAATAAGTGGTAGGATCAGACCCATGCCATCCTGGTTTTCAACATTCAAAATTCCCTATGTATAGGACTAATTTCATATTCACCCATAGCTATCAACTACTGTAAATATAATATTCAACTTCTACTGCCATGGATTTATTGAACCCCTTTTACACATCCAGGGAACCATAATTTACAGCTGAATTCAGATTTCTCTTTATATTTCTGAGATTTGAAATACCATCCCATTTTATATTGAATGAGTTGGGTTCAATGAAGTCACTGACTGCAAATTATTACAGAGTTAACAAATGAGTCATTTTGCTAAATCACAGCTGTTTCTTCAATGTTTCCGTAAATGCCATTTCCTAAAGTGGCTACAACTTTGAGCAAAGCAGTTTTATTTTTGTCTTGATATCAAGGTGCAATGTGGGCTACAATGACACTTGGGCACACTAGCAATTACTTAATATTCTTTAAATTCCATTTAATTGGATATTTCAAATATCACTCCTACAATAGGTCAGGTCTGGAGAAAGAAAAAAAAAATGAAGACTTTAAGAGTTAAAATAATTACAACCTTGTATACAAAATGTTTGAAGTGCCTATGGCAGTCATGATGAAAGGTTACAGAGGAATATAATAAAACAGTCCAAAGGATTTCACCTCCCTTGCTGGATGTAACTTAGATTATAGAACTGAAGATTTGTTTAATATAATTAACAAAGGAGACCTATGGTAGAAGTAGTGACAATTTCTGACTTTTTCTCTCTGCAGAGATCATGGATGCATTAATGCTAATTTCAACTTGACAATAAGTGAAAGCTTATTTTCTGTTTGCTTCTCCATCCACTGGTAATATGAGGGAGCGAGAAAGAGAGAGGAGTACTAGGGCTATTCTTTGAATTACAATATATTCAATTTCAAGAAAGAGAAACCCAAGCTATGTAAAATCAAAGGGGATAGATTTGTTCTAAGTGGGAAGACAGGCTTCATGGAAATTAAGGCAACACATTCTGATATTAAAGAATGAGTGAGTGTTGACTTATCTGGGTACAGCTGAGTAGCATTTTATCAGCCTGTGCACTAATACTTGGACATTAACATAAATAATTTATACCCAATGTGTCCTCTCTTTCTATCCGACCACTTCCTTATGTGCCTCCTCATTTAAAATCCAGAGAAAGAACACATTTATCTTTGACCAGACGCAATATTGAAAATTGAGTCATCTGTAGCTAGAAATACAGGATCACATAACACGTAGAATTAGTTGCCTAGGAATAGTAAGGAGGGTAGACCATAGCAAATAAAAATGGGGGATAATTGACATAGCAAATCCTTCTCAAACATGTTTTTGTAGCATGTGTATTAGGACAGCTAATCTATTATTGGTTATATTTCTTATCACAAGCCATACAATTCACTTCCTTGCATTGAAATGAAAGAAAAGTACAAAGACTTCTCAGTCTGTTTCAAATTGTTGAGAGTTGTCTTTAAAATGCACCAACAATTTTCTTAAGCCTCCAACAATCAGTGCTGTTGTTTTCTATTTTAGAAATTCATAAAACACTGGAAGTGTTTGTGCTAGGATTGTCAAGGGTACTATAAAAGCTTTCTAACAATCTTCACGTGGGTGTCTTCAAGTTTCTACCAATCATCACGTGAGTGCCTTCAAGTTTCTACCAATCATCACGTGGGTGCCTTCAAGTTTCTACCAATCATCACGTGAGTGCCTTCACGTTTCTACCAATCATCCTGCAGGTGCCTTCTTGTTTCTACCTATCATCACGTGGGTGCCTTCAAGTTTCCACCAATCATCACGTGGGTGCCTTCACGTTTCTACCAATCATCACGCAGGTGCCTTCACTTTCTACCAGTCATCACACAGGTGCCCTCACATTTCTACCAATCATCACTAGGCAGGTGCCTTCACAGGATATCGTTTAATGGTTTTTAGTCTTCCGAGGGTCAAGAGGGTCTGTTAAATTGCTCTACGTTTATTTAGAAGTCCTAAATTCTGTTTTTCCTCTCTTCCACTATCATGAAACACTTGGGCATCTTAATCTAGTCTGAGTCTTTTGGTATTGAATTATTTCTGCCTCGTTCTATGTAACTTGTACTGGTTTCAAATGTATATCACACGTGCAGTGATATCCAAGGTAACAATATATAAGCTTTATTTATCCTCCTTTATTCTTGGGGATAATGTCATGGAGAAAGAATCACAATAACTTAGGATAAGAAATACAGTTTCTATAAAATATCACACTCTATAAAAAAGAAAATTATTGAGAAAGAATTAGAACACTAGTGTTCATCTGCCAATCTGTGATGCAGTAGGAGTGAGATAATCCAGGAAACCTGAGATTAAAATTAGATATTTAAAGGAAAAAAAGAAAAAAAGGAAACAAAGCCTTACCCATGGTTGGCCCAAAGTCTAGAGAGCTTCATCCACTCTATCTAACAGAATCAGGCAGTGTCCTGTGGAGTTGTAATCACAGTGCTTTAACTCGGCATCCTTATGACTTTTTAGTCTGAGAATCAGTTCTGGAAATGGATATATTACATATTTAATATGAAGACATCCAGGTCACAACCTCAGAGGTTCTGATTCAATTTTTGTTTTTAAGCAATATAGCCAGTGCTGTAGAAATTATTTAAGTCCCTGCAATTGTGTTTGGGTTTTAGATTACTTGGTAACTAATACTGATTTACAAAATTTACTGTTTGTCTGACCAAGGGGAAAATAAAATACCTAACTATTTGATACCTCAGTTTCCTCCTTTACAAAAATGATGTACTAATATTAACATTCAACACACAAGGCTACTGTAGATATTAAGATAATGCTTGTAAAACAGTTCATCTCAGGACCTTGCATATATGTTTCTCAAAACATAGTATTCAACCAACGTTAATATTAACCTTATCACCATAAACAATAACTTTTGTTCGTTGGCTTTGTTATTTTGGACAAATTACAGGTATTTTCTGAGACTTGCAGTGGTACACATGGATACTTCAGGGAAGAGTCATATCTTGATGTGCTTGCATTGCTAGTAACAGTGATTTCATGAGCTTAAAACCAATATTGAATTGTTGGTTGTAAGTAGGTTAAGAATTGAAATAAGAAAGTATTGCATGTGGATAGCCAGTTCTCTAAGCACCATTTATTGAACAGGGATTCTTTCTCCCAGTGTATGTTCTTGATTGGTTTATCAAAGAGTAGGTTGCTGTAAGATGTTAGCTTCATCTCTTGGTTTTCTATTTGGTTCCAGATGCCTACATCTCTATTTTTGTGCCAATACCATGCTGTTTTGATCACTATGGCCTTGTAGTACAGTCTAACATCTGGTAGGCTGATGCCCTGGCTTTGTTTTTATTATTAAGAATCACCTTAGATAAATATTTTTTCTGGTTCTGTACAAAGTGAAGCACTATTTTTTTCTAAGTCTTGAAAGTATGATGTTGGTATTTTAATAGGGATGGCATTGAATCTGTAAATTGCTTTGGGAAGTATCGATATTTTAACAATGTTCGTTCTTCCCAGTTATTAAAAAAAGAGAGAGAGAGAAGGAAAAAAGGAGAAAAGGAAAGAAAGAAAGAAAGAAAGAAAGAAAGAAAGAAAGAAAGAAAGAAAGAAAGAAAGAAAAATGCTGATGATAGGCAAAAGGGAACAGAGACAGGAGAGTAGTGGATCAGAAAAACCCAAAGTCTGGTGCAAAATGCACTGCTGAAGACCTCACCCCTTTAAGACTCCAGAGGCTATGTCGCTGAAACTTTACTCCTCCCCCAGAGCAACTCCACTGGGAGGTCACAGTGCAAGCAGGGCTCTCCTGGGTCTGGCTGCCCTCTCAGGGAGATTGAGTGCTTTGGGGGAGCTAGGGAATGCAGACATGTTTGAACCTCATTAAAGAAAGCAAGAGTTGCTCCAGACTAGATAAAGAGAAAATTATCACCTTTCTTCTATGGCTTTGGTACCATCAGAAGCATCAGTCTGAGCACAAAGCTTCTAGAGTGTTAATTACCACTCCTGTGATTTGTGTGTGGGGCCTCACTGGGGTCTTCTTTGACATCCTGCTCCTGGACTGTGTTCCCTGTCCTGCTCTGCTTGTGTTAGAATCATTAGTAACATAGAATGAGATAAGTGAGAAGTGAGTCAGTTTGATTAAAGTAGCTAGTTTAAGGCATAGTTTAATTGGGGAATTCAAGCCCAGTAAGAATTGTGATGTAAAGATTTTGGCCTTCCTTTACTAGATGTATGAAGTAAATACACAGCGAGCTCAGAGTCTTAGTCTTTGCTGAAGCCTCACAATAAGGAGCAAAGATCCCTCTGCCCATGCTTTTCCTAAAACTTCAGATCTGTGTCTATCTTTTCATTTTCCTTCATTCTCCCACCTCCGCCAAGCACTGGGAAAGAACCACTGTGAAGTTTGGGGCTGGTTCCTGGTTCCCCAACAAGACTCAGTTTCTCTACCTCTAAATGATGATCTAACGATCTACCTCATCTAGCTATGGGACAGACACATAAATAGTCAATGCTCTAAAGCATCTAGAATGTTACTTGAACAAAGTTTAGGTTCAAAACCGTTGCAATTATTACTTTTAATTCCAATGAATTAATAACATTATTCATTCCACTAAAGCTTAAGAGGGTGAGCATTTATAAAGCCCTTTATTAAGATATTTAGAAGTGACACACATGGCCCCACATAGATGCCAACACTTCCATCCCACCTCCCATTACCACTGCTATTTGCATGCACGTGTACCTGAAAATTTCATACATTGAAACCTAATCACCAGGGAGATGATACTAGAAGGTGGGGCTTTCTTTGGTGTGATCAGGTCAGGAGGGCTCCAGTCACATGTGTGGGACTCATGGCTTATAAAACAATATGGGGAAGCTGCTCACCTGTTGTTCTCTTACCTGCTGTGCGTCTGCCAGCGGAGGACACTGCACTCAAGGGGCCATCTCTGAATCAGAGGGCAAGCCCTTTTGAGGCACTGAATCTAATGGTATCTTCATTTCAGACTTCCCGACCACCAGAACCATAAGAAAATTAATTTCTATTGTTATAAATTATCCAGTCTCAGTTATTTTGTTATACCAGCATTAACAAACTAAGATAACCATCAAGCAGAGGGCAAGGTGCCTCTCACTTTTCTATATTCATTAAACAAATGTGAACTAACCCATACTGTCTCCCAAGTAAGGTTTTCAGCCTTACAAAGCAAACAAACAAAAAAGATACTAAGTAAAATTAGAATTTCATATAAACATATATTTTTACTATTTTGGTATTAATAATTCCCACACATACTTTTGTGTAAGTATACCTCATGCATTATTTCCATTATTTGGGACACACATGTAGTGAAAATGTGTTTATTGTTTATCCGAAATTCAAATAATTCAAAAAATATTGACTATCTTTTTTTTTTTTTGGCAATCCTGATTTTAAGGGCAGTATTTGATTTTCATCTCAAACTGATTTTCTACTTAGATAAAAATGTTCATGAAGGTCGAACACACGGGCTAGATGATTTCCCTTCCCATGAAGACAGATGGTTGAGCCTGACAGTGGGCAGCCTGAGAAAGTATTTTCTGATTCTCAATCACGAAGATTCTGAAACTTGGGAAGTAAATTGTTATCTATTTGACTAACCCATAATTTTCCTCAGTTAGCTAGATAATGTCAGTCATTTTAACTCCATATCCCTGCATCGAATTTTTTTTCCTGGAGCTCTTTAGCACTCCCCTCCTGCTCACAAAGGGGAAGGTGTCCAGAATACGCTCCTTAATGCTACTTTGCGGAGTGTCCCTGGGGACCCATCTGTCTGAAAGTGCTCTTCTGTCGGCAGCAGAGGGTCAGGGGTGACCGCCAACCTGAGACAGGGATTGCCATTGTTCTTGACATGAAACTTTCTCTTATTTTTCAAGTTTTATGTCAAAGCCAATTTGAAAATAGCAAGCTATGCTATATAAGTTGCTCATAATAAAATCTTGTGTCTGATCAATGGAAAAGATGTCACATGTTTTTATACATTGAAAGATCAGTCCATCTAAGATCAATATCAAATGTGGGTTAAACAGTGAACAAACAACCACAGTATCGTGCACTGCATACACTTAATACTGTTCTTGTTTTTATCTTAGATGTTATATTTTATAGTTTCAAAAGTAAGTGCATTGTCAAAATGACCCTCTGAAGTCTGCATAGCTAAATAACATCAGATACGCTGAGTGCAGATCTTCCCATAGTGATGTGGTGCATGAAGTTGAAAAACTATAGGTGTCCCTAGCTCTTCATTAGAGTATTCGCCATTGCTGCTCAGAAATTGTACTGTGCTGATCCGCATTTCTCTCCCCAGCTTTCCCTGCACCTGTGTTCACCTCTTTCACATAGTATAGACATGGCCGATTGTCTAAGTTATAAGGCAAAATGCATCTCTAAATAATAATGGTGGAAGTAATACTATTTATTGATTGCTTATATGATAGCCACTGTACCAACTTCTTTGTAAATGCCACCTTTTTAATAATCACAATAGTCTTTTGCATTAAATAAATTATCCCAATTTAGGTAGTTTATGGTGAGCTAGATGCCACATAATTTGAATTCATATTCAAATCATAATCATTCAGAGCCTCGGTTCTTTATGTCACCAAGTCTTGTGTTTTGAATTAACTTTCTGCTCAGGATGTGGCATTGTGACTAACATAAAATATGTGCCCAATAAAATAATTAATTCATGCCCAAGTTACATATTCAGGACCCTGATTTTGCTGCCGGTTCTTTTTAAACTCTTTGATATTTGTCATTACTTTATTTTCACAGAAATTAAGCAAGGCATTCCATCGCGATGAAGAGTACACACTGTAAAATTCTTTTTTTTAATCTGAATAGAAGAAAAATAATACTAATTATGTGCCGAGTATCTACATAGTTGTTGGAATAATTGAAATATTTACATAGACAGGGAACTGAATATTTTTTCATCTGGGCTTCAGGGATTAAACTTTTAAAACTTGAAAATACGTATTATGCTTAGAAAGAAATAGTATTTGAGGACAGCTATTCATAACGTGCCTTTAAGGCAGAATCATTATTCTACTTTCACCACACCATAATTGTATGTGTGTGGAGATTATACATATTTCCATACACACGCATACATAGGTGTATACTGGAAGGGGGAGAAAAAGAGAAACAGGAAGAGAGAGAGAGAGAGAGAGAGAGAGAGAGAGAGAATAGAGGGAAAGAGATTATTACTTAATGCAATGCCTTTGAGGAATTTAAAGGTAAGAAAACAATAGCAAGGCAAATGTGGAATGAGCTTTAAAACACGGGTACGGCACGAGTCTAAAATGCATTTGGAATGTGGCACACAGTTGATAATGGAGACAGACGGAATACTCTATAACTGTATAGATAGGCGCCTATTTTTGAATGGAAAAACACATCAAATGTCAGTTTTCAGTTTCCTGGTGGAGATAAGTGAGTCCTCAAGTCGAGTATATGCTACCCTGACTGAATTATGTAATCTTATTCATACGTCTTCTTATATTTCAAGTTTATTACAGGACTTCAATGTCAGGAGAAGAGGTAGAATGAATAATTATAATTTTTATAAATAATAATTTATAACACACTATGTTCAACTTCCACTGGTTTGAAAAAACATGTGCATCTAAGTACTCCAGAAACATTATTAAAGGTACTTAAGGAAAGCTTGGGGATATCAGTACTCTTACACTAATCTGTCCAATATGGAATTTATTTATTTTTTTAAATGATAATTTATTTATTATTTATTTTTTTTTGAGGTTAACATATTTTTTTTTCTTTTTTTTCATTAAATCATGATTGTGTACATGAATGCAATCATGGGGTACAATATACAATTTGAAATATTTTCATTGAACTGGTTGACATAGCTTTCATGGCATTTTCTTCGTTATTGTGTGGAGACATTTATATTCTACATTTAGTAAGTTTCACCTGTACCCTTCTGAGATGCACCATAAGTGTGGACCCACCAATTACTCTCCCTCCACCCATCCTCCCTTCCCCTCCCCTCCCTTGCCCCTTTCCCCAGTTATTGTGCTATAATTGGGTTATAGCTTTCATATGAAAGCTATAAATTAGTTTCATAGTGGGGCTGAGTACATTACATACTTTTTCTTCCATTCTTGGGATACTTTGCTAAGAAGAATATTTTCCAGCTCCATCCATGTAAGCATGAAAGACGTAAATTCTCCATCTTTCTTTAAGGCTGCATAATATTCCATGGTGTACATATAACACAATTTATTAATCCATTCGTGTGTTGAAGGGCACTTGGGCTTGTTCCACGACTTAGCATTTATGAATTGGGTTGCAATAAACATTCCGACAAAGATATCTTTGTTATAATGTGATTTTTGCTCTTCTGGATATATACCTAGGAGAGGAATTATAGGATTGAATGGAAGTTCTATTTTTAGATTTCTAAGTATTCTCCAGATATCTTTCCAAAAAGACTGTATTAGTTTGCATTCCCACCAGCAATGCAGTAGTGTTCCCTTTTCTCCACATCTGCACCAGCATCTCTTTGGGTTTTGGGATTTTGTGATGTGAGCTAATCTTACTGGAGTTAGATGATATCTCAAAGTAGTTTTGATTTGCATTTCTCTCATAATTAAGGATGATGAGCATTTTTTCATGTGTCTGTAGGCCATGCGCCTGTCTTCTTCAGAGAAGTTTCTCTTGAGGTCCCTTGCCCACCCAGAGATGGGATCACTTGTTCTTTTCTTACTAATACATTTGAGTTCTCTGTGTATTCTGGATATTAAACCTTTGTTGGAGGCATAACCTGCAAATATTTTCTCCCATTCTGAGGGCTGTCTGCTTGTTTTACTAACTGTGTTCTTGGCTGTGCAGAAGCTTTTTAGTTTGAACAGATCCCAGTAGTGTATTTTTGAGGCTGCTTCAATTGCCTGGGGGGGGGGGGTCCTCCTCATAAAATATTCCCCCAGACTGATTCCTTCAAGAATTTTCCCTGCACTTTCTTCTAGTATTTTTATAGTTTCATGTCTTAAGTGTAAATCTTTAATCCAGGGAGTGTCTATCTTAGTTAAAGGTGAAAGGTGTGGGTCCAGTTTCAGTCTTCTACAGGCCACCAGCCAGTTCACCCAGCACCTGTTGTTAAATAGGGAATCTTTTCCCCACTGAATGTTTTTAATTGGCTTGTCAAAGATTAAATAACTGTAAGTAGCTGAGTTCATCTCTTGGTTCTCGATTCTGTTCCATACATCTACCTCTCTCTTTTTGTGCCAGTACCATGCTGTTTTGATCACTATCGATTTACAGTATAGTCCGAGGTCTGGAAGCATAAGCTTTTGATAATGTCCAGCATCCCTTCATGATCAGAACACTTAAGAAAATGGGTATAGAAGGGACATTTCTTAAACTGATAGAGGCCATCTATAGTAAACCTACAGCCAATATTGTATTGAATGAAGTTAAATTGAAATCATTTCCACTCAGATCAGGAACCAGGCAAAGTTGCCCATTGTCTCCATTGCTTTTTAACATAGTAATGGAAGTTTTAGACATTGCAATTAGGGAAGAAAAGGCGATCAAGGGTATTCATATAGGATCAGAAGAGATCAAACT
>CAUYRH010155336.1:0-59223 GCA_963574655.1 Perodicticus potto | reverse complement strand
TTTTCAGCAGGACTTCGAAGAGAGAACAGCTAAGAAGCAGACCTCGGTGGGACCTCGGAGAGGGAGCAGGAAGAGCTGCCTGCTCCCTTCCAGAAGCAGACCTCGGCTAGACCTCGGAGAGGGAGCAGGAAGAGCTGCCTGCTCCCTCCAAAAGCAGACCTCGACTAAACCTCGGAGAGGGAGCAGGAAGAGCTGCCTGCTCCCTTCCAGAAGCAGACCTCGACTAGACCTCAGAGAGGGAGCAGGAAGAGCTGCCTGTTTCCCTCCAGAGGCAGACCTCGGCTGAAACTTGGAGAGGGAGCAAGAGAGTTTGCTCCCCTCCTGGGTCCTCTTGCTTGGAGGTTTAGTTCTTCCTCTACTTATAATTCTTTCCTGTAAATTAATCCTAACTTACCACCACTATTGTGGTCCGTCGATTCCTTCTTCCAATCGCCGAGACCAAGAGCCTGAAATTCTGGTATCAATTCATTACAAATATTTACTCAACACCTACCACATGCCTTACCCTGGGCAAGATTCAGAGACTCACAATGAAAAAGAGAAGCAATAGCCTGGCCTTTGGGGAACCTCTTGGGGAACACAGGCCAATAAGTATACAAAAGGAGATAACTACATAGATTGTAAAAAGTTCCATGAAGCACTGAAAGGTGAAGTAACCCACTGAAGGTCCCACAGAACCTACGTGGCCGAGCTGGGGTTCGAATTCAACCCATTGGGCTTTGGAGCTCCAGGCTGAGTCATTAACTGTCTCCCAAGTTTAGAGAGGAGTAGAGTCTGAACTACAGACATCTGAACTATAGACATCTAAATGTCTGAACTACATTCTTTAGGGAACAGGGGCCCAGTGTTTCCTGACCTATAAATACAACTGTATTTCAACATAGTTAATTTCCTTTGTTAACCAATACGTTTTTTTCTGGTCATTAAAATATACTTATTCTGAGAACGAGCGCAAGTGTTTCAGAAGGTTGCTAAAGGAGTCGATGGCGTAAGACAGGTTAGGAACCATGAGACCACAGTTCAGAGAAGAATTAGGCCAGTTATTATTATTCTCATTTCTGTTGGAAATGAACAGATTGTAAAGCTCATAAAAGTCACCCAGTGGGTCAGCTGCAGTGTATTACTCCTGTTCTCAGCTTCTGTAAACATGATGCTTTAACATCTGTTCTACATGCATACACTGGATACATTTTACTCTGGACAACCTGATCATGTGCTTCCTTGGCCTTGTCTTTGCCTCCTGCTTCCCTCATTGCTCACTCCTTTCTCAAAAGGAGACACCTTCCCAAAGATGAGCTTTTCAAATACAAACCTACCACAGTCAACATCCCAGGCACCTCCCTTATCATGGTCTTACACTCAGGCCACTATACACCTGCCCTAATCGCCCAGGGCCAATTACTCAAACAGCAATCCTGTGCCTTCTCACAGTGCCTCACTCATTCCTTCTCGCAGAAATCACAATAAAAGAATTGCCCATGGTTCCCATCCCTCCGTCTGCCCAATGATCAAGACAGGGCTTTCCCCTGGTCGCCCACAGTGAGGTGTGTACTTCCTCGCTAGAGAACTCTGAGTACAATCAACTCTCTTTTCAAAAACCATCACCTGATTTAATGCCTTAGCATACCTAATAATAGAACCTATTAGAACATACAGGGCTAGCAGAGGACCAAGGGCTCATTTGCTGAATCTGTAATTCTGTGTCCTCCCTCTGCTTGGCTATATGTGGTTCATTAAATACCTTGTGTCCCTGGGACAGAAAAGTCCATTAATGTGATACTTTATTCATTATCTCAAATTATTTTGCAGTTGTAAGTAATTCTCTTCTCTCTTTAGCACTCCTCAAAGTAACAACTGCTGTTGATTTCTTCATCTAATTTCTTACAGGCTGTTTAGCCAAATGTTCCAGGTGATAGCTCTGAGTCAGGTGTCAATAAATTACCTGATTCTTCAATGTGTATAATCTATTGCCAGTGGCTGTCATTATCTATAGTTGCTATATTTGTAATAAAAATGTGTATTTCTTTTAAATGGTATGTTCCAGAACATTTTTTGTGTGATAGGATTAAAAACCTGGGCTATGACGTCATTCTTCCATTCAAAAAATATGCTTTGGTCACCTGCTCTTTGCCAGGTATTGTGCTATGTGCTGGAGATGCAATGATCAGCAAGAATAGACAGTATCTCTTCTGTGCAATTAACTCAAAAAAGAGGACACACATGTTCATCAGCTCACCAGAGAGATACATATGTAACCGCAAACTGTAACACTGCTGGGAAGAAATCGGGCAGTTGCTGTGAGAATTCCTTTTGGAGTGCCTGACGTATTCCACGGGGTCAAAGGGACTTCTCTAAGATCCAAAGGATAATTATCAAGTTAGTTAGGAAATGAACAGCTGAAAAGAACATTCTTCTCAGAAAGAACAGCAAAGGCCTCAGGGAAGGCAGCAGGACAGGTTTAAAAGAAATTGGCACTTGTCATTAATGGAAGAGCAGGCAGGATTCAGAGCACAGGGAGACTTCAAGGCCATTTGGGGGTGTGTGGTATTGACCATAATGATGAAGGGAAGCCACTGAATTCTGAATTCCAGCCAGGAATTCCAGCTCCACTCCTTTTTCATTACATGACCTTGGACATGCCCTTAGACTATTCTAGGCCTCAGTTTTCTTACCTATAAAATATTATAAAAATAAGTTCTACTTCATTTAGGATCTTTATAATGAAAAAAAAAAGGACAAGACTTACATTCATTATGTATTATCATCGCAAGTCCCCTTTGACCTGCCAGCTTTCTCTTAGCCTTCCTTAGTCAGTTTAAAAGATTTGACTACTGTTGAACCAGCACCGAAATGGAATCTCCAGACTTTTAAAGGTCAACCAATGGGGGAGGAAGCTCTGTGATAAAGCTACCAACTAGACTTCCCACGGCCATCTGCAATTTCAGCATCTCTAAAACTCAACTCATCTCTCTTCCTGATAAAACCTGCATGTCCTTCTCACGGTTTCTCCTGCTTTAGTAAATGCTGTAATCAATCCTTCAATCACATAAACCGGCAACTTGGCAGGCAGCCTGAACCTCTCCCTCTTCCTCAGCCCTACGTCTAATTAGCCTCAAGTCCTTCAGAGTGTTCCCGGACAGCGGCTGCTGAATTCCCCCCCTCCCTTTCCTGATGCTTCTGGCTAATCCAGGCCTTCATCCTCTCTAGCCAAGAAGTTATACTCACTTCATGGTGGAACTCTCCAGCTCCCAGAGTCCACATCTAATTCACCCTGCAGTTACCTTCATAGAAAATAGATCAAGTCATCTGCTTATAGCGGCCCTTTACGGTTCCTGCCCGACTCCCATTCCCTCCCCTCTCGAGTAGAGCACACCAGGTCCTCTGCAGCCGCCCTTTACCTATCTCCTCAAGGCTCCTTCCGGCCAGGTCCTTCCCACACACATTTTGTACATGGACAATAAGAATAGTGCTCACAGGTCTCCAAAACGTACCACCCAGATAGGTTGATGCTTCTACATCTAATCAGTTCCCTCGGCCTGGAATGCTATCCACTGCCAGACTTTGTCATCAGCTGAGCAATACCCACTTCTCCTTCAAGGCCTGCTCAAACACCAGCTAGAGTGCAAAAATTTTCTCCTAAACTCCCTCCTTCCCACACACCTCCTCCTTCTCAGCACTCTGATCCTATTTGTCTACCTCTCTCACCCAGCAGAGGGCACAGATCATTGCTTCTTTCCCCATCACATAGCAAAGTAGAAGGGCCTAATGTATGTTAGGTGAATGAGTGCCAAAATGAAGGCAGGGAGATGTTTTCAATTGCTAGGTAAGCTACTAGGGTCTTTAACACAATCAGAGATGTCTTAACAAGAACTAAGCTTTCTATCACTGGAAATTTTCTGGCAGAGAGACGATTGCCAACTGACAAACTCAAAAGATTTGTACATTGTTATAAGTTGGCGAAGGTGTTCTCAAAAGCCTTTAAACTACAAATTTTGCATTCTATTCCACCATGCTGTTTTTGTTTGTTTGTTTGTTTGTTTGTTTGTTTGAATAAGAGTGTGCCCAAGCACTGCAGCTATACACAGAACATTAGGCAGAATAAGTAATGGCAACACTAAGACTTATCCCATAGTAAACAAGCAACTCTTTTCTTTTTAATGCATTAATTACAGCCATATTAAATGTCTCAGCCTCATAGAGTGATTATACTCACTGGATTTGAGAAAATAATAACAGCAACAACAAATATCGTGCACGCTTAGGGCAAGAAACTGAACTAAAATGAGACCAGGTCACCTCAATAACTAATGCTGATGTTATTAAGTCTAGAAGTGAGACTTATGTGAACAATTCAGAACTCCTTGCTAACAATACTATTTTGTGATGATCAGTTGTAATTGTAGTTATCATGTGTAATTAGGCTAATAGCTCCTTACATTTTTCTCTAGTATTACAGCATTTATGGGAAGCCCAAGGAAATACTTAGTAAATAACACAAGTATTACTTCATAGAAATAGATTTAATACATTACTTGCCAGGACATTTTCCATGTCCTATCTTGTAATATACTTTTACAATGCTAGCTCTTAACAAATATTTAGAAATTTTAAATATGTAGAGATATAAAATTCGCATTATTGGGGACAAGGTTTTGCTTGAATCTCATTATATAAAAACAGGTCTTGAAACCAGTTATTTTCTGAATAGAATGGTATGTGTGTGCACATTCCCTAAATTTATTATGAAATGTACACCTATACTTTCCACAAAATAGTAAAGTCACGGTCAAAAAACAGGCTTGTAAATCCTTCAGTTTTCTGCCATATGTAACATATAGTCTCGCGTAAGATGACAGCGACACTAATAATTTCAGCTCAAGGGTGACAGCTGTCGAAAGCCACCTACCTGAACTTTTTCTAAATCGTCAAATCTGTGAGCAAGGAGCAGCATGCAAAAGAGAGATCTGGATCTGAGTTACTGTTTCGTCTCCACAAAGAGAACTTCGGCAAATAATTCAAACTTTCAGAACCTTCGTTTGCTCCTCTCAAAAATGACAAAATTGGACTAGAAACATTCCTTCCTAGAAACAAATAGGCCTTAAGTTCTTATTTATTCCAACGTAAAAGTCAGATCAATTCTTGGTTATTTGGAGGCTGGCAGCGCAAGGTAAGTGCAGCCCAGTCTCACGTCTGGTTCATGTTGCTCCTCTCGGCCTGTTGTCAGCTGGGCCTCCCTGGCTTCTGTCTACCGGGGGCTGGGCCGAGGAAAGGAGGGCAAACAGACAACTCTACTTGCTACTGCTATGAAATAACAGGCAACATAAATGATAGCTAACATAAAGTTAGGAGATTACTTGTGGGTACCATTTAGGCAAGAACGTGAATTAATTAAAGTTGAATAAATGAGTAGCTCCCTGGGCCCCTGACTGGTAGTTTTTACAGACCATCCTGTTTCCCTGTAGACAGGGGCATTGTGCCATCTGCTCTGACCAGGAGAGAGCCACACTGGGCCTCTGCTGTTCTGGCAGAACAACACTTCACTTCACCCTATGGCACAACAGGTAAAAGATAAAACGGCTCCTTCTTCATGTCACTATCTGCGTAGTGCCCAGGCAGTCAAATCCTCCTCCCCAAGGTCCCAGCTCAGGATTAGTCTCTGAGCGGAACTGATGAGTGAGGAGCCCATTGCTTGTCTTCCGCAGGACATGCTGCAAAGAATCTTCCACGGACTTCTCAAAAAAAGCGCCCCTTGTGAAGCATACAGTGAGTGGTTCAAGCTGGAGCTCAGCTCAGCCACAACGTATTAAAAAAGTGTATCAGCTTTGCCCCGAGACTAAGGGATTTTTCATGGTTAAACTTTATTTTACAAGAGCACAAATAGTTATTGAAGGGCTCTCCGCTATTCCTTAGGAAGAGTTAAGAAAACTTGAAGTAAAAATAATTCATGCCCTTGATCCATTATGGAGAAAATGTGAATCAAGATTTCAAAAGAGCTCTCTCTTGGGGCAGTTCACCTACCTTTACCGTCTCCTGTGTGGGCCCTCCCATTACAAATCCCCAACACTCACAGCAAACCTAGAAGCCCAATCAATATCTCTCTGCCAATGCCAGCACAACTCTACCAGAGTCTTACATCCTGTAAGGTAGAAGAGACTCTCAACAGATGGCAAATCAAAGGAGCTGGATCCCAACAATATAGAAAATACAGCACATCTGTGATCTTGAATGTTCTGTGGATTTTTGTTCTTAGACACATCTATGTCTCACACTTAAAAACACAGACACTCAGCATATGCTTTTTTACTTAAAAAAAAAAAGTTTGCTCAGTTTGCTTTTCAACTCCCAGAACAGTAAAACAAATTTGTATAGGTTCTCAGTGTTTTCCTCGTTAAGCTTTATTTTTCTCTTTCCTATAATCCTAATGGAGTAGAGAAGGGGAGAGGATATCAAGATAATAAAATAGACAAAAATAAGTCTATTTAAAGTGGTGAGTGACGAGGAAAAGGCTACAACTTTTGAGCCCATGGGTCACGAGGGAAGGTTTCTCAATCTTGCAAATCAGAGGGAACAACAAGCTCTCTCCCCATAGTCAGGGTGTGTGAGTCTGATTTGAGAAGTGGCATTTGAATGTGGCACCCTAGTTTGTTCAACTTGTCATTCCAGTATGACGCCAGTATTGAAGCCTTGCTCGCCAGGATGTGGCACTCAGACCAGCCGCATCAGCCTCACAGAGAGGCTTGGTCAAGTGCAGGGAAAACCCGAGGCGCAGTAAATCTGAATCTGCATTTTTAACGAGATGCCCAGGTGATTGCCTTGCACAAACGTTAGGTTTCAGAAGCACTGTTATATAGAACTTGGAATGAGCAGGTGGACACCTAATCCCTTCCTACTGAGGGTGTTTACTTGACTTCTCGACTTCTCTGCTGCAAATAAATTCATCTCTGTACCCAGCAGTAAACTTCTACTGCACTTGAATAAAAACTAAAATTGGACTTTCAATTCCTATTCTGCTTCTTACTAGCTAGTTACTGAACTTAGCTGTGAGTACCAGTTTCTTCACCTACAAAAAACAAAAAAAAAGAATAAGAAAGGAAACTATTTTACAGACTGTTATGAGAATCTGATGAGGGTAATGTTAAGGTTGCTCAGGAAGATGCCCAACACAAGGCTTTGGACTTGTAAATACAATACAGGATCTACGAACATTGCTTTAATGTTTAAAAAATAATGCTACCCTGGGAGGTGCCTGTGGCTCATTCAGTAAGGCGCCGACCCCATATACCAAGGGTGGCGGGTTCAAAGCCAGCCCCTGCCGAACTGCAACAACAACAACAAAAAATACCCGGGCTTTGTGGCTGGCGCCTGTGGTCCCAGCTACCTGGGAGGCTGAGGCAAGAGAATCACCTAAGCCCAGGACTTGGAGGTTGCTGTGAGCTGTGTGAAGCCACGGCACCCTACCGAGGGCGATAAAGTGAGACTCTGTCTCTATAAAAAATTAAAATAAAAAAATAATGCTAGCTTAGCCAGTGTTACCATATGACACATTTTATAAAAACATAACAAAAAATCCCAACAGATAGTTTTAACTGGATAAAGTAATCTCATAGTTCATAGGGAAAAAGAAACCTAACCAAGAAATGCAGATGCTTTGAAAAACAAAGAATATATATAAGAACATATACTGTTCTATAGAAAATTATATTTAAAGGAACATATGAAAAGTTAACTATTTTGTAGCAACAGATAACATAAATGAAATCAACACTCAAAACAATAGGCCAAACCTAGATGGTAAATATAAAATACATACTAGTGATGAATATGAAATGAAATGGATATAAGTCAAAAAATACCTAAAATGCTGCTCATGCTTACGGTAGTGGGCAAGGCATACAACAAAGTAAAAGTGAGATAATACTTTAAACTTGTCAAATTGGCAAAAATTAAAAAGTTCCATAACACCAGCAAGATGGCAACAGATATTTTTGTACACATAAATAGGATACATCAGTGCTTTTATTTCTAAGGGATAGAGTTCCAGGATAAGATTGCCTAGTCAGAGGATCGTAATAATGGTAGCAGAAGTAGCAGTATTACTCCTAACAATAGCAATTACTACTATTAGTAAAACATAACAAAAACAATAGTAGTCCACCTCTTGGCAGTGTACTAGAGCAAATCATTATTACAGTAATTGCAGTACAATAGTAAGTGCAAGCCCAATACTGCACAGATAGCACTTACTACATGTCACTGTTGTAAGTGCTTTACGTATATTAACTCTGATCATTCCCAAAACAACTCTAAAGAATAGGAACTATTATTCCTATTTTACAGTCCGGAAAACTGAAACATTGAACGTTCCTGGAAAACATGATAAGAAGCTCAGGATAGTTATTCTGTATGCTAACTAGATATATTAGCTGTTTTGTGTGTGTGTGGTTCTTGACTTCACATTATTTGACTTAGCAATCCTATTGCTATGACTCAAACCCAGATGATAAAAATGTAACAACGAAAATCATCAATGTCCACGTATATAAAAGAGTAGATATGAGTAAATCTATCTTTGTATGAAAAAAGTTACAGGCTTGCTTTGTTGGAGAGGTGGCATTGGGAGAAAAGGAGGGATGGAGAGAGAGGAAAGTAATCCAAATAAATCAATAAATCAGAACACACATACAGGCACACGCTTAGAACGTTTGAAAGTTAAAGTGCAGGATAAAGACAAAGAAATAACATTTTGTATTCTCTGGTGACACAAAAACACCTAAAAGAATTTAAGAACAATAGGTATTTTTAAGTAAATTTTCTTTTTCAGAAAAGGAATACTTTTGTCAAATTATTTATATTTTTCATCCCTGCACAATGCGAATAATTAAGAAATTTTCCAGAGCCTTATTCTTTATTGAACAACAAAAATGTCTCAGTAATTCCAAGGTTCAAAACTCAGTAAGGTGAAATTAAAGACACTATCTAGGGGCAAGGAAGCTGATTTCTGTTCCTGGCACAGCCACCATGGGACTATTTGACCTTTAGCGGGGAGTCACTTAACCTACACTTAATTTCCTCACTTACAAAGGCAGGAAATTCAACCAGACCATCTTTAAATATCCTTTTGGTAGAAGAATGTGATAATTCTATAATCAAAAAGTATAACATAGAAAGTGCAAAAACTAGTAAGTGATAATTATTACACTTTTTTTAAGAAAGTATTTAAAATATGGACACCTGATAGCTAAGCAGATAGGTAATTTTTTTTTAAATACATGTATTTTATTATTCTTCATTACATTATTTCCCCCCCACCCGTCCGTGATAAGACAGAATTGATTTACAGAAAAGAATACAGAAAACACCAAATCTCCTGGTAGTGGGAGAGATTTCAAGTAGGGAGAGAGAGCAGATAGGTAATTTAATGATCCACTTAAAAAATGTGACTTTGAAGTATTAAAAACTGTAATAAGATCAACTAGGGATTTTCCATTTCCAAATGGTGAATTTATGGAAAATGCTCCAGGCTTTAATTTTCATGTTGATAAAAAAAAATGCTGCCATTTTCAATATCTTTCAGATTACTCATCAAAGTCTAATTTGTCCTTTTAAATGGTGACATCCATAAAGAGTAGTCCAACCAAACTTCATCCTCCAGAAACCACATGCGAGAGCCAGTCTGGTCAATGCCAACCAGTCAGCCAAACAAAGAAATTGCACATTAAAGTTTCTAATAGAAAAATTTAAATAGAATTACTAAAAAAAAAAAAAAATTGCTTAACCATGACAACCTCAAGGAGCAACATTCATGGTTTTAACTTTTATATTTGTCTAAGTGTTATAAATAATAATTATTTAACAACTTATGAAAATTTATGCCTGGATATAAAGCATAAAAAGTCACTAACTCATAGGGCATAAAGATTTCCATGAGCTTGTTAAATTTTATATATTTTATTTCCTTAAATGGTTATGGGATTTTCCAGAAAGCATAGGCAAAATTCCTTAAACTTTGCCAATTTAGAAATGGTTATATGAAAATCACTTCTCAGACTATATGAAAGCCTCCAGAAAACTCTACTCAGTTTTTTGATAGAATATCTGGGTAGGAATTCCCACAAATAAATAAATAAATAAAACCATATTAAAACTTGCCCCAACTAGATTTGATAGACTAGGATGATGTAAAGAAACAGTTCATGGCTTGCACTGTTATCTAAAATTCCTCCAAATAACCAGTTCCCTAAGTAGTGTGTCATAATTTTCTTATCTATGAGTACAAACACGTGCATTTATTTATATCCCTAGATTAACTTCGAGTCTAATTTTACTACCACTACTATCCAGGAGCTGATTTCTTTTTTCTAATGACAAATGGAACTTGGGCCAGATCAAAGGCATTTTAAGAAGGTGGAATTTTACTTCTCTGAAAAACAGAGGGTGTTATCCCATGTAATTAATTAATGCTTAGCCATGCCTTCCGGCACATTGTCTGGTGGTTGAGGGAGCCAGCCGTTCCCACCTGTTGGTGCAAAGAACTGTTTAACTTACCCAAAAAAGTAGATTGAGGGCGTAGAGCAGGCAGCGCAGACACTTTACAGAATCTTCTCTTGCCATTGTGAAGCCAGGAGGGGAGAAGCCCCATCCTCTCACCACATTCTACCCTTCAGGACAAAACAGCTGCAATCTGCAGGAGGCAGAGGGCACAGGGGACTTGTCACCGTCGCGCTCCCCACCGCCCGACCACCCCTCCTCCGCCTGCCTCTAGCCGGGTGTCGAGGGTCCCAAGGACTCGTTCATTCGAGACATCTCTTCATCAAAACTCATTTGTTAAAGTCATAATAGTAACTAACCCATTGGTTGAAGCCATAATAGTAACTAAATTCCCAAAAGTTCCAAACCGGCTTCAGATAACACCTGCTGGAAAAGAAAAGATTGATTGACTCTCCGGATGAATGAAAGCGCACAGTACACTCGCATTCTCGGGGGACTCCCAGCGGGGGTGCCCCTGCATTCTGGCGAGATGCTCTTGAAACCCCCCTCAATCCACTCCCCTCCTCCGGGACAACTCTGCTGGGAAACGTTAAAAAGCACAGCCTGTCTCCACCACCCACCACCCCCACACACACATACGCCAGAAGTCACAGGCGCCACCAAGGAGCCCGAGAGTACAAGTGTCTCTCTCCGTGGGACAGTTCCTGGGCTCCCCACCTCCTGCTCCTCCCCGCCCGGTCCCGCAGCTCGGGTGTGAACGCGAGAGACTGGAGGGGGCGCAGCGCGGAGCTGGGATTCTGCCCCGCCACCAGGGTGTCTTGGGGAGAACGTGAGAAATGATGTTTTCGGGCCCAGGATGATGAATTACCGGGGGCGGAGACGGGGGGCGGGAGGGAGCGCCGGGGAATTAGGGCCGGTGCAGCTGTGCAGACGCGGGCTAGTCAGTCGCAGCCTCTGCCCCGCTCCCCGGGCCGCCCGCGGAGCACAAAGCGAGTGCGGTCCCCGGCGCAGCCGCCGCGTGCGCGCGCCCCCGGCAGGACGCGCGGGGAAGCGCGGGAGCCGGAGCCGGAGCCGGAGCCGGAGCCGGAGCCGGAGCCGGAGCCGGAGCCGGAGCCGGAGCCCGAGCCGGAGCCCGAGCCGGAGCCCGAGCCCGAGCCGGAGCCCGAGCCGGAGCCCGAGCCCGAGCCCGAGCCCGAGCCCGAGCCGGAGCCCGAGCCGGAGCCCGAGCCCGAGCCCGAGCCCGAGCCCGAGCCCGAGCCCGAGCCAGCCTCTAAGGACTTCAGCACACTGCGCGGAGGGCAGCCGCCGGCGGGCTGGCGGGACACCGGCAGGAAAGAAGAGAGACGCGCGGCCACTCACCGTCGGCGCTGGGCTCCGCGTCCCACTCCCGCTGGGGGACAGTCGGGGACGCACCGCGGGGGCTCATCGGGGTAGGGACGCTCTTCCTGAAGAGCCGCGGGGCTGCATCGGCTCAAGCTAGGGACTCCTCTCTTCCTCTCGCCGCGCCACCACCGTCGCCGCCTCCTGGGAAAAAGAAAAAAAAAAACAAAACAAAAAGAGTCCTGGGCAGCAGTTGCTGGAAAGTCTCCGCTAAGCCACCTCCCAGCGCCGCTGTCCCTCCCAAGTGCTCGCCAAGTCCGGACGAGGCAGCGGCGGCAGCCAGGGCCAGCTGCACAAACTCTCAGCGCATGCTCGAGCCGCTGGCTGCCCGGGTTGGGTCCTAGTGGGTGTTTCTTGTCCCCTCACTCGGCGTGGGTCCCCAAAGGTACCTACCTCTACCAGGCACGATCCCCCCAAAAAGCAAAAGCCTGGGAACTCTGGAGAAGTCCCCACAGTAAACCCCTCGAAAATGGTGGTGTCTGAGGAATGGAGGCCGGGTTATAACCGTAGGGAAACAGGCTTTTATTATATGAAAATATTTGTGTTTGAGAAGGGGGGTGAAGGGGTGGCCCAACCCAATTCCTGCAATGAGAAACGAGTTTTCACAACCTTTATGGAGCCACCTCCTGTGATTTGTCATTAACACGGTGCCCTATGATCCTTCGTACTGCCTTGTTGCCTTCCCTGCTGTAAGAAAAACAGTTCTTTGCCACTTTCATCCTGCACGAGCCGCATTTACGGAAACATCAGAGTAATCGCGTCCAGTCTGACATCCAGAGTGGGAAGAACGAAGATTTGTAAGGCTTAAAAAAGTTACCCAAACTTTCCAAAATTTCTCCCAGAATAATGTTTTGCGTTTTAACTGGGTGATTTATATTGAAATATGTACACAATAGTGGGTCTTTGGAAAACTGTATTTTTTTTTAACTAGAAATGCACAGAGTATTAAAGTAAGGAGAGAACTTCCTTACAAAAGTATCTTCTTCCCTTTAGTAAGTAAGAAGTTTCATGCTTAAAATTAGAAAAAAAAAAATACCCACTGGATCATATGCGCCACATAACCCTTTTTATCTTTTATGCCTCTCATTGTTGTGCTTTTCTGTAATTGTTTTTGTGTACATTGTATGGCAAATAAAACTTCACCAACAAATATGAATTACCTGAATACAAGCAATACCTTTGAGAAAATCTAATAATTGCAGCCCTTCTTAAATTTCCTTGCAGGAAAAAGAAAATTGGGGTTCTATGCCCATCACTGCCTGTCTGGGGTCAGTTGCTGCATGACCAGAGTGACAATAGGACAGGACGTCTCATTTGGGATGAAGTCAAAACCGTGAGACAATATGGGTGTCCTGGGTTAGGCTAGGAAAATTCTTGGTAAGCAAGTGGCTTAGCCTAAGGTAAGACACCAACTCAAAAGAATGTAGAGAAGTATAGCCTTGCACACAAAGTACCAGGAAAAATGTCTAGATATCTGCAAGGTGACTCCAACGCTGATAACAAAGTAGCTTCTAGAATCATGGAGAAAAGCAGAGAAACCCACTATTAGCCTCCGTCAGTTTCATTTTAGAGTGTGTACTTTTTGTTAAACGGAGGACTGCTGAAACAACCAGCCGCACAGACTCTTAGTGCCACACATTCCTCTGGGAGAGATAAACGTGCCTACAGCGAGGGGAGTCTATGACTGCCATTAGAACTGAGAAAAAGGTAGGCATGGTTGCTCACACCTGTAATCCCAGTATTTTGGAAGCCCAAGGAAGGAGGATCACTTGAGGCCGGGACTTTGAGACCAGCCTGGGCAATGTAACAAGAACCTGTCTCTACAAAAAATTAGAAAAAGTTGCCAGATGTGATGTAGGCCTGTAGTCCCCGGCTGTTCAGGAGGATGAGGTAGGAGGATCCCTTCAGACCAGGCGTAAAATCAGAAACAAAACAAACAGAAAATGAGTGCCAACAATTCCCTCATCTTGGGGAAGAGATCCTCTCCTGTTTCTAGAAGGTTGTGAAGTTCATTTTCTTTCATTCTTAAATCTCTGAGGGTCAACTGCCCTAGAATAATACAATTTTAGAGCAGCATATGGATTTCTCCTCTTCTTGGTAAATGAGGACTATGGAACCAAGAGAAGGCACAGACGTTGCTCAACATTACATCTGTAGTCCAACCAGATTCCAAATGAAAATCTAGAATTATGGTTGTCTAACTGGTACACTAGTTTAGTGGTTCTCAAAATTAGAATCACTTGGAGAGCTTAGCAAAAAATCCTAATGTTCTGGCGTACCCCACACCACTTAAATCAGAATCTCTGCAGGTGTGGCCTAGGCATATAGGTTTTTTAAAGCTCCCAAGGTAATTCTAGTCCACAGCAAAGTTTGAAAACCACTGCAACTGGGGCTTTATAGCTGCCTAAAAACTAGCAAAAGAGTCTCTTTAGAATTAGTTGGATCGAATTCACTCTCCCGCGAGTTGATAAATTGGGATTAATATCCCCAGTTTACAAGTTAAGAAGAAAACAGAGCTGTAGTTACTGCTCTATTATTCCTGATAAATGGACATCAGAGACTGTGAATCAATATTTCAGGACAGGAGACCTCACCATGTTTGAGGCATTGCAGTCCTGGGCAGTTGCAATTGTTTAAACTTGACCTTACCTCCTTTAATTTCTGCCCCTCAACCCTACATCTGCCCTTTAGAGTCCATAGCATGAGCAAGAGCCTTTCTCTCATATGACAGCCCTTCAACTACTTGGAGACAGCTGCTCTTCCCTCCCTCTCCAATTCTCCTCTCCGCCTGGATTATAGAAGTACAGTGAGACTTGACATCACAGCTGTCATTATGCAGGCCCTATAGTTTTCTCTTTTGGAGCACAAAAGGAGGATAGAAAAATCACAATATGCACATACAAACTTGAAGGTTGGATAGCCCGTTGGGAAGACTGTGTGGTATGCTCATTGTTCATGATGCAGGAACCCAATTCTATGGCCATGTCTGCTTCATTCTAGTATAAGGCACCTACTGTGCCTCATGCTGAAGATACTGAGTCAAGTCCTTACCCTCCAAGAAAAGGCAAAATTGTTTTTTCCTGTCTATATAATAATAATAAGATAAATGATTACAAGCAATGGCATATGTATCAATCCCGGAATCAGTAGTAAAACTCAGCTATGTAGGAAGGTTTTGCAAGTTCATCACTCCATAAAAATCACCTCGTTTGTCCATATCTTGTTCTACTCTTCCTGTTCGAGTCATGGAAAGGGAAAGAGCTTCATAGATGTGTGGCTAAATGGATGAGCTTCTCAGTACAAGTACACCTAAGCCCATTGTTCACAATTAATACAGGAAAGAAAGACATGTTAACACGTTTACACAAGCTGTATGTGCCTGACATGACAGGTACTTCTCACAATGTATCTTTTTAGTTCTTCATAACCACATGGTGAGATACTAACACTCAGATAGTTGGTTTCTATCAAGGCCACACAGGTAGTAAATAAAGAAACTGAGATTCTTACTGAAATCTGTCTAACTCTTTCCACTGTTAATCTGCATTGCAATAAAATTTCAAATTGGGGTGGGCCCGCATCGACAAGCCTCAAGAAGAAAAATATTCTAGGCCTTTCTTATTAGTTCTTGAGCATATGGAGCTGAATTTAAAATATGTACAAACTATGACTGGTAAATCTACTTTTACTTTACTTTTGAAAGAGTATACCCAACAGGACCCCAGAAAATCCTTTCAATACTGAATTAAGTAGACCGCGCTCTACTGCAAGCTCAAGGTTGCCAGATAAAATACAGGATGCCTCATTAGATTTGAATTTCAGATAACCAACAAATAATTTTTGGTATAAGCGCATTCCAAATACTACATGGAAAAAATACTGCATTGAAAATGCATATACTAAAAAATTATTCAATGTCTACTGGAAATTCAAATTTCACTGCACATCCTACATTTTTTATTTGCTAAATCTGGCCACCCTGTGCAAACTAACAAATGCCACTCAGAGGGCCACAGCTAAAAAAGTAAAGTAAATGTAACGTTGCATGTAACAATAAGTCCAGAAAGAGTAACTCATCTGCTCACTCAGTAACCATGTGAAGGAGTTAGTTCCTCACCCTCCTCTCTCTCCTAGCATACACAATGTGTCATTATATTATCTTTGGCTACCTCCTCTCTTGTTCAAAAGATGGCTGTGCAAACCCAGGCCCTGCGTTCAGTTATCACTACTTCCAGATGGGGAAGAAACTCTTTTCTCCTATGGGTCTCTCTTAGCGTAAAGTAAATCTCTCTCAGGAGTTTTGTAGCACGTTATCCTCTTTGATTCATTAGTTAAAACCCTGTCACATGCCCACATATGAACAAATTATTGGCATGAAATATGGCTCTACAATGACTGGTTTTAAACGAGTCAGGATGTATTCCCTGTGCTGGAGGCAACTCTTTTTCAAAATACATGGCCAAACATAGGACGGTAGATAACTGAACACAATTTTTTGTTTGAACTGGGTGATAAAGAAAGGAATGAATGCTTCTGTCCTCTCTCCTGCTCACTTCTATTTTGTAAAAACTTTATTCAAATTAACATAAGGGTACAATTTTTAGGTTACATTGTTCTTACTTGTAGGGTAAAGTTCCATTTGTAGAAGAGCCCCTCATGGTCCACGCTTTTAAAAAGACCCAGCTCTTAGTCAACCATGTACATGGCACTATTTAGAAAAGTTTCTTAGTTAGAGAACCACTATAGCAGAAGCATGTTGGCAATAGCAGAGTTCCCTAAGAAAAGTCAGATCACATCATTTCCATCCTATGCCTTAAGCTTTTACACTTAATACCCCCATTTGCATTTATATACCACACTACTGATCATAAAGAATTGCCCAAACCAGCACCCTCATATAAACTCCTAGAACACTTATCTAAAGCCAGTCTCCACTCAAAGAGCAGGGATTTGCTTCATTTTACCCACAGACACTGGTACAAACAACTCAATGGTATTCTATAAATATTTATTGAGTTGTTGCTATAAACTCTGATCTGTGCTAGAAGATACCAAAAGTTCAAATATAATTTTGACTTTCAAAAAATATATAATTTAATTAACATGCTTTATCTTCAGAAAAGCAAAGCTTGTACTACTTAAGAATTCTTTCCCTTTGTGTGAAGTGTTAATCTACAGTTCTTTGAAACAAGCTGTAAAGGAAAGGGAAGACTACAAACAGCTGCCAAATTCTGCTTTTCTTAGAAAGACCCCTAAGAACCATTAGTTATACCACAACATCAGCTTCTTGTCATTCACAGCACAACTACAGAAAGATACACAAATAGTTGCTCTGAATATGAGACATCCGTCTTCACTTGCTGCTCCTTCAATTTTCTTGCTGTTTTAAAACTTACAGATTACTTCAACACTGTACTAAATAAAATGTTTATTTACACTAGATAGTATTCTTATTTTCAGTTGGCTAATGCAAACTTATAAGAAGTCCTTATCTCAGCATATCTTATAAACCAACCATTGTATGGAACCAAAGCAATTGCAATGTTGTGGTTTGAATTCAGCCTTTACAGAGTTTTATCACTGAAACTTACAATGTCCATTCCTACATTATTATTTGCGTGTTTGTGTAACTAGCCATAACCACAGATGGCAAGCCAGAGGTGTTGTGAATTCAAATTCTATGCATAAATGATTAATGGATGAGAAGGAAAAAAAGTCACTGTCTTTGCTTCCTTTCAATGATGATGGAGTATTTGTTTTCACTGTAAGAAGAAACATCATGTGTAACAATTGCCATTACGTTCCATTAGCTCTGTATGTTATGTTGTCTTTCTTTGAAAGCAACATTGACTGATTACTAATCACAGGGAAAAAAGGAAGATATATCATGATAGGGACGTAAGAAACCCATAGATAACTCATACAGTTGGTTCTAATAAGCCACAGGCATTTCTATTACCTTTCTTGGCTTCATCAGTAATATTATTCAGTATAAATGAAGAATAGACTAGGGATTTGATTTAGGAAACTTATACATATTTTCCAAAATGAAATTAAATTATATATCTTTTGCTGTGAGTTTTATATGGTTGGTATGTTATAAGTCACTGTCACCTTGGCACTGGGTCACAGAGAAGAATCTTTCCCACTCTTCCAATGTGGAGAGGAGCAGGTTCTGACTCTGAAGAAGGTGCCTAAAAGAAACCTTCTTCAAAAGCCAGCTTGGGGTGTAAGGCTGATGGTCATATGTCGACTTAGTGAACTAGGTTTCAACAGCCATTCCTCAGTTAGACATGAAAACTGAGACTATAGCCAATAAAAACGTGTGTTACATAAGTCTACTCTCCTTCTCAATCTCTTTTTCCTTCAATTTCCACCAGTTTACACAACGCAAATGACATTATAAAACATCCCCCCTTTTCCTTCTCTCCATACCTTCATTATGTTCAGGCCAGCATTCCCAACTATCCCATGAACTTAGCACGTTTGTTACATACCCAGGTTTTCATAAAAACGTGCTTCATTCAGTTGTAGGAATGGGTATGCAGGGCCGGAACCTAAAAACTAGACCAATCAATTAGGGTGTGACTGGAACTTGAGTGAAGACCCATCAAAAGGCCACGTAAATTCAGGCAGTTGAGCGGAACCAAGTATGAGGGGAATGTTTTGGCAGGCACTAGGTGGAGACCTCAGCAGGAAGACAGATGGCAGTGAGGGACAGGCCCAGCAAACGGCAACAGAACTCAGTGTCACAGGAGGCAGGAAACAAACCAAAAAAACCATGAAAAGTGTCACACACGAAAGCAAATACCCACGACCTCCCCACCCGGTGTCAAGGTGACTTAGCCACTCTGCCAAGGACCAATCAGGGAGGTTCATCCAGAAAGATGAAGTCTGGCCTCTAGAAAAGCAAGGTTCAAACACAAGAAACGAAGTCTCAGAGAAATTCCTCTAGACCTTAGTTTTAAGAGTCCTACTGCTAAAATTTTGAAAGTTTGTGCTTTCCAAATTATGAAGGATCTTAAAGGCTTGACTGAGGATCAAAAGGCCTTGCAGTTTGTTCAGAGGCATTGACAGACACTGAAGCCTTTTGATATCTGCAGAAGAAGCATGTAACAAACAACCGCAGAAGTTTGAAGTCAGACCTGGATTGAAATGCTGGCATTCCCCCTTGTTAGTAATGGAATCATGAGCAAATGATCTCACCTCCATGAGCCTCAGTTTCCTTATCTGTATACCTACCACCTATCATGCTCCTGAGTATTATGTAATATATAATTATGAGCCTAAATTTAGTTGGGTTCACACTGTCCTTTGAAGTTTCAATGGCATACGGTGAGCCTCTTTCCCACAAGCAGTGGGTAAAAATGATTTGCACCTGCAATCGCTCTGGGCACTCTAGAGATTGGGAAAGAAGGCGAAAACACTTCTAGAGGCCTGAATCCATTCATGAGTTATCTGCAACTTGTATGTACTATTCTTTTCTACGAAGAGTGAAAGGAAGAAAAGATTTCTTCTCTCTCAAAATATGGCCAGCACAAACTTATGTTCATAGCTACTTTTGACTGAAGTCACTAAGAGTTGGAAGGAATTACAACATACAACTCAAAATCAAATATTAGAAATCCTCTGTCCTCCTTATTTCTTCCCAGTTGCTTTTCCTTGTAGTTTCCATGTTGACCCTTCTCTTTGCTGATCTCTCACTTATACCCAGCTCCACGCTCCTGGTAATTTCTCACGCAGACAACATAGTTATCTTTTTTTGTTTCGTAGTCTTCTTTCAGCCTAAGTCCTAGAGTTCTCAGTTTTCACACAATTCTCTCCCTATGAGAAATTCTGGTGCAAAAAAGAAAAAAAAAAAAAAAACATTAGCAAATACTTCAATAGTGTTTACTATATGCCATAAACTATTATGGCATAGTGTATGGCGCTATACAAATATTAAAAATTTGTTCTCAACACCACCCATCTTTTATGTGAGAAAACTAAGACAGGTAATGTAGTTAGTGAAGGTCAAAGCCAAAATCCAATATTGGGCAGTTTGGCTTCCGGGTCTCTTGGTGGTTGATAGCACCCAATGGACTACCCAGAAATAGTTACGTGATTGTTAGGACGATTACTCTGATAGTAATATTTAGGACATTCTGGAGACAGAGAGGTCAGTAGAGAGACAATTATTTGGCAGAACTTAACAAAGAATATTCTGGGTGGCACCTGTGGCTTAGTGAGTAGGGCGCCAGCCCCATATACTGAGGGAAGCAGGTTCAAACTCGGCCCCGGGCCAAACTGTAACAAAAAATATATATATAGCCAGGCGTTGTGGCGGGCACCTGTAGTCCCAGCTACTCGGGAGGCTGAGACAAGAGAATCACCTAAACCCAGGAGTTGGAGGTTGCTGTGAGCTGTGATACCACTCTACCCAGGGCAAAAAAGTGAGACTCTGTCTCCAAACAAACAATAATAATGAAGAATATTCTGTGTGGCACTAATGTTCAAAGCCTTCTGTGAATAAATTCCCTTAGGAAATCCTAACTATTTTATTGGCCTCACAGGATGTTTGCAAACTCTCTGGCATACTGGAAGTTCTGACAATCCCTATAGGAAAGAAATTTCTTTACTTTGTTTTTAATTGAGACAGAGTCTCACTTTGTCAACCTTGGCAGAGTACCTGGCTTCATGGCTCACAGCAACCTCAAACTCTTGAGCTCCAGTGATCCTCTTACCTCATCTTCCCAAGTAGTTGAGACCACAGGTGCCCGCCATAGCACCCAACTATTTTTAGAGACCGGTTCTTGCTCTAGCTCAGGCTGGTCTTGAATACCTGAACTTAGACAATCCACCCACCTCAGCCTCCCAGAGTGCTAGGATTACAGATGAGCCACTGTCCCCAGACTAAATTTATTGTGCTTTGTATAATCCAGCTCTTCCTAAATATCTGTGGTCAATTAACCTCTCTCTCTGTGTGTGTGTGTGTATGTGTGTGTGTGTGTGTGTGAAAGAGAAAGATAGAAAGATAATCTTATTAACATTGAATAGGCTGAACATTCATTTGGACACACTTTGAGAAGTATCAGTTTCTATAGGTAAAAACTGAAGCACAAAAATATAGAAACATGGGTAACATAAAGAACTTAAGTTTGAAAGCAGCATTGAAATATCCTCCCCATGTCTATAGTGCCCTGTCTGGGGACCCCAGGTTGTCTATTCACTGAATGGAAGAATCAGCTATCATTATCAAAGGCTGTAGAATGCACGTGTAATTGACACCACCCTGCTCCTTTCTCCATTCCCTTACAAGCCTGAAGAAAGTAGGTGCCCCACAGGAGTTGTGCATTTGTTCTGAGGAACCTCTGCGGCCAGCTCTTCACGCTCTGATACTGTTCAAATTCCGGTTGCTTGCCTCTTGTCTTTCTTTTCACTTCTGGTCATTTTTGGACTTGACGGTAGGCCAGTTCCCTAACAACAAGCTCTCATCCTCTCCTCAGTCACTGTGTCCATGTTTATTGACTCACTCCCTCCCCCAGCCATTGTAAGTCACCACCTTTCCTAGTTTGGGCCATCCCAGGATCCCTCAAGTTCAGTAGTTCCCCCATACTAGTTCTCAGTGGTGTCCCACCAGACTCACCTTAGGGGCTCATGTGACACAGACACAGAGCAAGGCTGCACACAGGGAAATAATGCTCTTATTTGCAAGAACATGATGGAAGGTGATAGAAAGAGATAAACTGAGAGAGAAATGTACCTGGAAAACATTCCATCTCCTTTGGCAAGGCTACAGATCTCATACAATGCTATATAAAGGATACTTTCTAGCTGGTGGATGCAGGGATCCAAGACAGGGCTTCTGTTCCTAAGTCTCTATTACATATTTTCTGCTGGGAAACTGGACTTCTCAGCCTCCTTTAGCTTTTCACCTCCCTTGGCCTTTGAGGGTAGGTTTGCATACTCTTACCTACCACAGAGCAAAGACTTTAAGCTGATGGGTGCCCTCAAAAGCAGTAGAGATTGTGATGAGAGGCAATTCATGTATCTAATGCAAACACAGCCTGTGTGGTAGACAAGTGGTTTATAGGCGAGATCGTGGGTTTCAGACACTGGGAAGAGTCATTCTGGGGTCAGAACCAAGAGCAAAAGCTGACTCAGAAAATATTCTTTTGAAGAAGTCACATTTTGATTGAATTATTTTGTAGGGCATTATATTCCTGGGGCACTGTTGAAAACTACAACAATCCTCAGGCAATCTTTCTTTTTTTTTTGAGACAGCATCTCACTATGTCACCCTGGGTAGAGTGCCTTGGCATCACAGCTCACAGCAACCTCAAACTCTTGGGCTTAAGCAATTCTCTTGCCTCAGCCTCCCAAGTAGCTGGGACTACAGGCACCTGCTATAACATCCGGCTATTTTTTGTTTGCAGTTGTTTAGTTGGGCCGGGCCAGGTTCAAACCTGCCACCTTTGGTGTATGTGGCTGATGCTGTAACCACTGTGCTACGAGAACCGATCCACAGGCAATCAATTTTTAAGAGATGATGTCTTACTATACTGCCCCAGCTGGACAGCAGTGGCTATTCATAGATAAAATCATAGAACACTAGAGCCTCTAACTCCTGGCCTCAAGTGATCCTCCCACTTCAGCCTCCTGAGTACCTGACACTAGTCATGTAACCCACTAATTAGTGCTGTATGCCTGTCATCAGGTAAAAAATAGAAGAGAACTCGCCTACCAAGACCATTGTCATGGCAGGGTGACTTGAGCAAAACCAAATCTGTGCTTCCCAGAAGAGCAACTTCGGAGGCTTAACAGTGTAGGGGAAAGAAGATTTCACTAAAATAATCCAGCCAGTCACTAAACACAGAGAGAAACAAATGATGGTAAAATCACCACTGAAAGAAAAGGGACCAATATCCAGAGTTACTACAATATTTCACCTAAAATGTCCAGTTTACACTAGAAAATTATGAGACCTGATAAGAAAGAGTGACTTATCCACAGGAAAAAAACAAAACAAAACAGACAACGGAAACTGCCTGTGACAGTGACTTGAGGTCAGCTTGAAATGGAAAAACATTTCCATGTAGTCATGATAAATATATTCACAGACAAAGGAACTGTGAGCAAAAAACAAAGGAAAGCATGATTAAAGAAGAAAGGGAGGCATGATGGCCATTCCTCACCAAATAGAGAATTTCTATAAAGAGGCTAAAAATGATAAAAAAGAACAGAATGGAAATTCTATAGTAAATAAAGTACAATAAGTGAAATTTTAAAAATTCACTAGAAGGGCTCAAAGGTAGATTTGAACGGGCACAAGAACTACAACACTTGAAAATAGAAGAGGTGTACAGATAAAGAACAAAGAATGAAGAAAAATAAACAGCACCTCAGAAATATATTGGGCCCCATTAGGTGCAATAACATGTATAATGAAAGTAGCAGGAGGACAGGAAAGAGAAAGAAGATTAAAAAAGTATTCAAAGGAACAATGACTGAAATCTCCCCAAATACATGTTGAGAGGCTGAGGTGGGTGCATTGCTTGAGCTTAGGAGTTCAAGGCCAGACTAAGCAAGAGTGAGACTCTATCTCTACTAAAAATGGGAAAATGACCTGGACATTACAGTGGGGACCTGTAGTCACAGCTACTGGGGAGGCTGAGGCAGGAGGATCACTTGAGTCCAAGAGTCTGAGGTTGCTACCAGCCATAATGACGCCCCAGAACTTGACCCAGGGTGACAGAGCAAGACTCTGTCCAAATAAATAAAGAAATAAAGTAGATAAATAAGTGAACAAACTACATCTCCAAAAAGCTCAATGAATTCTAAAAATGACAAAAACAAAGAGACCCACAAACAGACACAACCTGATAGACACCCTAAACATCAAAGATATGGGGAAAATCTTGAAAACGGCAACAGAAAATGACATGTCCTTTACAAGGAAACCCAGGTAAGATAACAACTGATCCCTCCAAACAAACAAACACTGTCAGCTAGAGTCAGTGGGATAATATGTTCAGGTCCTTTTGGAAAGATGTTTGGAGAATACTTAGAGATCTAAAAATAGAATTGCCATTCAAACCTATAATTCTTCTAGTAGGTATATATCCAGAAGACCAAAAACCACATTATAACAAAGATATCTGTATCAGAATGTTTATTGCAGCCCAATTCATAATTGCTAAGTCATGGAAAAAGCCCAAGTGCCCATTGACCCATGAATGGATTAACAAATTGTGGTATATGTATATGTATACCATGGAATATTATACAGCCTTAAAGAAAGATGGAGACTTTACCTCTTTCATGTTTATATGGATGGAGCTGGAAAATATTCTTCTTAGCAAAGTATCTCAAGAATAGAAGAAAAAGTATCCAATGTACTCAGCCCTACTATGAAACTAATTTATAGCTTTCATGTGAAAGCTACAACCCAATTATAGCACAAGAATATGGGGAACGGGGCAAGGGAGGGTAGGGGAGGGGGAGGATGGGCGGAGGGAGAGTAATTGGTGGGTCCACACTTACAGTGCATCTTAGAAGGGTACAGGTGAAACTTACTAAACGTAGAATATAAATGTCTGAACACAATAACTAAGAAAATGCCATGAAATCAATGTTAAACAGTTCTATGAAAATATTTCAAATCATATATAAAACCAGCACATTGTACCCCATAATTGCATTAATATACACAGCTATGATTTAATTAAAAAAATAAATAAAAATGATCAATCAAGAATCATTTATTTTAAATGGCTGAGCAGGACTGTATGGTACTATTCAACCATAAAACAAAAAACAAAACAAAACAACAACAACAACAAAACAACGGTGAACCAATACCTCTTGTATTATACTGGATGGAACTGGAGACCATTCTTCTAAGGGAAATATCACAAAAATGGAAAAATGAACACCATATGAACTCACTATTAAATTGGAATTAATCAATCAAATACTATGTGCGCATATAGAAGCAACATTCATCAAAAATCAAGTAGGTGGGAGGGGAGGAAGAGGGTAAATTCTCACCTAATGAGTATAATGCATACTATGTGGGTGATTGGCAACCTATAACTTTGATCCAGACAATGGAAAAGCAATGTATATAAACAAAATGTCTGTACCCCTGTAATATTCTCAAAATAAAAAAAAATTAATTTAATCAAAAATCATGTACCCACTAAACCTACATTTCAAAAGTATAGGTGAAATAAAGATTTCCCCAGATAAACAATGAAAAAAAAAACATGAATTTATTGGTAGCAGACCCTACTTAGAAGAAATACTAAAGAAAATTCTTTAGGCTGAAAATGAACACAAGTAGTAATTCAAATTCATTCAAAGAGCACAATAAAGTGATATTGTGTAAATGACACTTTAAATATGCATTTTTCTCTGTTCTTCTCTTAATTGATTTAAAAGGTATTGTACAAAATTATATCTGTATCTATCTATCTATAGGGAGAGAAAGGGAGAACTGTTAGGCCAATAAAACATAGAAATATAATAGATGTATAACATATTTGCCAAGACCAGAATAAAATGGGAGCAAAGCTGTAATAGACTAAGGAAATGGCTACAGAGGATAAATAGAAAGAGAGAGATAAAGAAAAGAAAGAAGGGAAGAAAACAGGAAGGAAGGGAGGGAGGGAGAAGAAGGGAAGGGAAAGTACAAGGAAGGGGCCGTGCCTGTGGCTCAGTGAGTAGGGCACTGGCCCCATATACCAAGGGTGGTGAGTTCAAACCCAGCCCAGGCCGAATTGCAACAACAACAAAAATACCCGGGCGTTGTGGCAGATGCCTGTAGTCCTAGCTACTTGGGAGGCTGAGGCAAGAGAATCGCATAAGCCCAAGAACTGGAGGTTGCTGTGAGCTGTGACGCTACAGCACTCTACTGAGGGTGATAAAGTGAGACTCTGTCTCTAAAAAAAAAATAAATAAATAAAACAAGGAAAAAAAGAAAAAAATTATCCTTCCCCATTTCATAAAAGTTAATGGTGCCAGCCGTTATGTTCCTCAGCAGTCACTTGCTAAGTTTCTGATACCCTCTCTTCTGCACGCTCAGCCCCACACTGGTGCTGACAAAACGCTGATGTCCCAGATGACTTAATGAGAAGGACAAGTCTGCTTACTGCCAGGGGTTCCCAGAATCCCTTTATCTCCCAGTTGTGGCTCATCCCTATTGGCCAAACACTAATTATGGGCTCCTGCCTCTGATTTCCCTACCTAACATTCCAATTTAGAGTCCTGTTTGGAATCAGAAATCCTTCCCCAAATCATCTGCTCGGCTAGTCCTTCCTCCTATTTTTAATATCTCCCTCCAAAGGCTAGGTCTTCCTTCCGAAAATTCAGTTGCTTTCTTTTTTTGCAGGGAACTATTGAGAATAGACCTTTAAAGCACTATAATGTTGCCCCTTAACAAGAGATTTTCTCAATGTTGTGTACCATTAGCCTCCACCACCGTGACCACCTTCTAACGTGTGTGCACACTCACACAAGCACACTCGCAGTGTTGAAACTCCCTGGACACTAAAATCTGCAAGAAGTCAGGGTCAGCCTCGACCTCTCAGACATGTCCCTCCATCTGGGAAGCTGGGCACTTTCCCTTCCCAGCCCTTGCCCATATAGACCCATACAGATTAATGTGGTTCTGTATTCTTGTTTTTATTTTTGTTTTTCTTAAATGTGCTTGAGTTTCAATGGTGTTACATTAAACTCCCTTTTCAAAACTGGATGTGAGCAAATTATTAGCTTTTCTACGAAGTGAATGTATAACATTTTCTGTATCCTCACTCTCAGGTTGGTTTTGCTGATTTATTATTTTGTTTTATTTCAGATTAATACATGGGTACAAACGATTGGGTTACATTGTTTGTATTTGTTATGTAATTTTTGGTGATAGCAGCGTGCTTGCTTCAAGTTACGTAGATCTCATCTCCCTGATCCCCTTCCCTGTTTCTTGTCAAAAGGAAATGGATGGGTCTCCTTTGGACAGAAAATTAGGAGAACCAAGATGATAAAATAGAACTCAAAATCAGAGGAAATATACTCTGAATGAGAATCAAGAAAAATTCATGAGCTTGTGTGTGCGTGTGTTCACTCATATGTATATTGGGTACTTAAGGTTCTAAAATTAATGGTTTCTGGTCCTGAAAGAATTACTGAACTAACCTTTTGAAAAAAGATGGTAAGAAAATATTTCAAAAGAATTCTACTATGATCTAGCAGATCATTTTATTTTCAAGTTTCATTTCGTATCTGACACACTTCAAGTTTATCTAATGGGTGAAATGACCAGTGTTCAGGAAGAAAACGGAGGCTCTATTGAAGCTTTTTCCTGAGCTGGGAAACCTGGAGCCGGAGAGTAGTTTAATAGCTCTCCATCCCGAGGGATTAGAGCTTTTCATGTCTAACATTCTATTAACTTTAATTTTGATATTAGTGTTTCAACTTCAAGAAATTCGATGACATATTTAAAATTTTGTCCTTTCTAGTTGGAATTGATAATTTTTAGAGTGATTTTAGAGTGTCATTTTCATTTTTATTTTAGAGGCAAGATACTGTGTGGCCGTACATCCTTTACTTGACCCTAAATACTAAGTGATGAAATGAAGATTGTCCTCTAATCCTGTTGATAACAATAGTTCGGTGTTTTGAAAAAGACATCTCAACATTGACGGTTCAAAGGTAGGTTTATGATATGAGTTTATATATTTTTCTTTGGTCAAAAATAAATAAAAATAATCCCCTGTTTCTAACAGAGATTTAGAAATGGTTTATGTGTTACATAAATCAAGTACTCCTGCTTCTCTGGATGAACCTAAGCATTAGTAAGTGTTGAATTTACTTTCTTTCTCATTCTTCTCTGGTTTTTCAAGTTTGAATATGACCGTGATAAAAATATACAATTGTGTTGTAAGCCCCTGTCCTACCTATTGCTATAAATTTTGTACTTTGAACATTCATTGTAGGCACAATTTTACTCTACAAATCTGTGCTAATAGGTAGCTACTCATTTCCTTTGTTAATTCAGATTCAAGCCCATAAATTATGATGTATTTAACATGTTAGTGTTTTAGTGACAGGTTAAAAATAACAATATTATGTGACTTTTATGACTTGATACTCATCACAAAATAATTTGCATGCCAGTAATCAATAATAACTCAGTACGTTCTTCGATTTCAGTTAAATAGATTCTGTAAAAGGTGTTATTTTCAAAAAGACATTATTTTCTGCCACAACTAACAGTATTGCCAAATGTTGTTGAAATTTTTGTTATGCAGATAATAAAACTGCAATGAATTAAACTAGAAATACCAAACTCATTTCAAATTGGCTGGCTCATTCTTGGGAGTCACATTCACTAGTTTTCACTGTGTATTCTCCACATGATTACTGCAAAAGAAACATTTTACACACTCTGATGAATATAACAATTATAACACAAAAGAAATCATTAATGCATCAGAACAGAAGAGTATGGTCTGTTAGCATCTAATTAGGCTTCTGCTGTAATTTTCCTCCATTTGAGAAATTTTCTTAATGTAAAAATGACAAAGCAAATCATGGGTATTCACTTAGTTTAATTAGTTAGCAACACTAAAGACAGATTTAATCTGTCCCCTTTTATGTGTTTTTTCTAACGATCTTAACTATAGAAAAGCTGAATATTTTAACATTTAAAATATTTTACAATTCCCGCTTTATAAAATTTTTCCTATACACCCTTATCTCCTATTCCCACAAAATGCTCCCAGACAAATTCCCAACATCGTACTTAGTCATATTTGCTGAAGCATTGAAGTGGAGAGAAAGGATTAAGGAAAAGCAGAGGAAAGGAGCAGAAAGAGAGGAGAAAGGAGGAATCAGAAAAGGAACAGTTAACGAGATGGCTGAAAGGGAGAACAGCAGGAACCTTGTCTTGCTTCACATCACTTACAGGTGACCAAGACTGATCTTTACAAGATTATCTAGCTTATGGAGGTAGCTACCTACTTACCTACCTGTCTATCTAGAAGTGAAAGTTGTTCTGTTTTGTTTAATCATTGTCTCTTGGGAAAAAGCACGTGAAGGAGAACTAAATGCTGCCCATAATCCTCCCAAAGAGAAAATGTTCTAAGTTCCCTAGTAATTTTTTCCCTTTCTTCTGTAACCAAGGAAGCTTTGAGCCATCCAGTTGGAGTGAGTCAGTGCATGGCTTGGTTCCCAGAATTGCAAGCCCTTGTTGCCCCTTGGAATTCATGGTCCTTGATCACCGAGGGGATTGTAGGAGGGTAGGAGCAAATTTCACTTTGCTCCTGGGAAGCCACTTAATGTGCACAGTCTATTTTAGATGGTCAGGATAGCTGCTCCATCCACACATGCCAGCCAGAACCGTAAATGAGGTCCACTCAGGAACCAGTGCATCAACTTGGTATCCTCAGACTTATTTGTAACAATGGCAAAAAAAAAAAGTCAATATTTCCTCTTGGTAGTTTTTATAATTTACAATCAGCAAA
The DNA here is from genome assembly GCA_963574655.1 of Perodicticus potto. NCBI lineage: Eukaryota > Metazoa > Chordata > Mammalia > Primates > Lorisidae > Perodicticus > Perodicticus potto. The sequence goes on along the minus strand of CAUYRH010155336.1, from coordinate 29,854 downwards.
GTTTATTTGCTATTCTGATTGCCTTTTTTAGTACCATGCTTGGAAAGGCTGTATAAATGAGTTCCTCCCAAATCTTTATGTATAATGGTCCTAAGGTGTTTCGAATGCATGTATATGTTAAAATGTTTCCATACCTAAATGGAATCTCAATTTGAGCCTATAAGATCCATATGACAATAACTTAGCTTTAATTTATGGATCTGAAATATAAAGGGGGTAGTAATTCTAAAATCTTACCTACCATCAAAATTTATGTTATTAAAATAAATACCTGATGAATGATCAAGGATGTATGATGAAATACATTGAACTAAAACATAAAAAATATGCTGCACACCATTGATTACAGTTTTCAAGAAGGAAGGAGCATTTGGGAAGTGCTATCTAATTTTTTCAGAACTTATATTTATCTGGCAAGCCTTGATCTAATGGCCATTAAATACTGAATTCTTCTGTACTGTTTAGGAAATAGCTGCTGCCCTGAGCCCCTTGACTCCCTGTCCCCCTTCTCAAAAGCACCAATGTTTCCATAGCACATGTCTTCTGGGATCTTTTCTAAGACTTTGATATGGCCATTCTAATTTCTAGGCATTGAATATGTTTAATGAAACCTCCGAATGTATTTATTGTGCCAACATGAGAGAATATACTTTCAGGGGTGAAGGGTGACATCATAACTGCAAGTTTTGGGTTGTTTGCTTTTAAACTGCAAAGTTTTATGTCCTTCTTTCCTTCAGTAAGGCTCAGCCTAACTCTCCCAGATTTCAAGCACCACCAGAGCTTTGTTCTGCAGACCCAGGCATCAAAATAGTGACTCGGCTTCCAGTGCCCTTGTGATCCCCTTTTCAGTACTCTGTCGCTCCCGCTGATGTGGGCAAATGGAGGCATTGTGCATCCTTCTATGGTCTTCCCAACCTCTCTCCATGGAAACGGAAGAGGGATGGGCATGTGTAGGGGTTAGTTGGAGGACCAGCCAGGATAGCACTTCTTTTTTTTTTATACTCCCAAATAATCTTTACTATAACCATTACAATATTTATATAGTAATAAAAAGAGAAAATGATACAAAACTACAATTATGAAAACAATATTCTCCAAATTATTGGAACTTTCGGTCTTCAGGAAGAAGAATTTACTAGAGTAGATATCCTACTGTGTATACAATAATATATATTATTTTCGTCAGTTAACTACAATCCTGGACAAGATAAGATAGCTTGACATTGGTGGCAGGGCAACATTTTATTCATTGTATGTAAGTGTCAAAACATTAAAAACCATTTAGTTGTATTAATCAAAACAAAAAAATTAACCAAAGGCTTAAGAAAAGCATTTTTAAATTCCCTATATGCTCTCTGGCTATAAGTAGTCAAGAAGTATTTTTTTGGTCTAATACAGTATGCACACCTTAGTTTTAAAGAATATGGCTAATTATTTAGTGCACTTTGATTTGAGGTACATATATAACCTGTTAAATAGGAGCTATCTTCTCTTTCATCTGATATTTTTGAAGATATTCTTACTTCTGTCATATCAAATAACATTCAATATTTCTATGTTCTCTATCATACTGGCATCAAATAATATTCAATATTCTATTTCATTCTACCAGAAAGATTTGCCAGTACGTTAACTAACAGGCTGGTTGTTTTGTTTTGTTTTGTTTTGTAATAAGGAGTAATTCATAAAACAATTCATGTTGAAAATTCAGAACGTTTCTCTCGTATTTAACACAGAAGAAAAACTTCCTGAATACATACTGTCTGCGTGCATGCCTGGTTTTATAATTAAAGCACAAAATCATGTTCGCTTAGATTTCCTGAATGAATTTTAATGTAATTTTCGTCTTGATAGCACTTCTTTTGATAGGTTCATAAACAGAAAGGCTGGGGAGCCCAGCTTTCTCCTGTACAAATTCTGGATGTGAATTCTTCATTTAGTTCTGGGAGGTTCTGGAACAACCTTCCTTTGGAGCTGGGTTAAAGGTACCACAACTGGCAGAAATCAACCTTCCTGACTAAAAATTCCTTTCCCAGCTCTCACATTGAACAGCTGTCCCTTCCCCTTTCCAGGTTGAGTTCCCTTGAATCAGGACCACTGTTGAGAGAAATCCCTCTCTGCTCTAGCTCTTCAGCCCAAAAGCTGCAGTTTCAACATGTTGAAACATCACACATCTTCCAGAAGGTAAATCAGGTCTTTGCAGTGCCACCTTAGGCTAAACCTGAGTGGTGTCCAAGAAATGCAAACCCAGTTCCATCTTCACCATTGGCACACAGAGGCACTGGCTACAGTCATACACCTCCTTCCTCAATCTTCCCTATTTCATTTAACATATTCTTTCTGGTCAATATCCTTAATTATTTCATCTTAGCCACAAACATATCTAAAATAACTGAGTGATTGCTGCTCGGCCTTTTGGCTAAGATCAAGTGTAAAATAACTGAGTAAGTTTCTATTTTATATGAAAAAGTATGGAGATACCGTGTAAAATAACACTACCTCTCTGCTTTTTTTTTGCATTTTGTGAAAAGAAAAAATATTTTGCGGATGTAAATTCTCATTTCCAATTCGTTACTTTGTCGCCCCTGGCTTCTTTGAGTTAAAAGGGCTTCAGGTGAGAAGGGATGGAACATTGATGTGTCACATGAAACTTTCCCTGTTTCCACTCAGCACTAAGGAAAATATTTGCCTTCTACTTAACGAACAGGTCTTTTCTTTAAAACTTGCTGAACTTGTTTTTTAACTTAGTAACTTCAGTGCAGACCATAACAGGGATGTTTTAGATTTTCATCTCTTTCATGCCTCAGGAAAAAAGAAAGAAAAAAGTAAAAAAGTCCCTAAGCTTATGGGCTAAGTAGGGAGAACGAAGAAAAGTTTCTTAGTTCATAAAAAATTCATGTTAAAACTATCATTGGCTTATTAAATCGTTTCTTTCCACTAAATATCAACCCCAAATCACTTACTATCCCAGACATAAAATGTGTAAGCTGTCAGTATAATTTTACTTTATTTAATAACAATGTGTAAAGCGTGAAGGAAAACATTCGTCATTAACAGATACAGAGTGCTTTAGAATTTTAATAGTGGTATGTGATCATTAGGCTAATTCAAACTGAAGCATAAGGTGTATACAAATTTTTTATGCCTTAAAAACATTGCAATTCTATCTGAAAATATCTTTCTGTGAATCTACTCATGCAGTTAAAAAACATGGTAAGATGAACAGGTACACACAGCTCAGCATCAGAATATTTTAAACTATTTCAAACTGTTTCATCTACTCAACAAAAACTATTCCAGCGATGCTACATAAATAGTCATCAAATTACTACCCAGAAGAGTCAACAGCTGCTTCTATTTAAGGCTTTCATATATGTCTCTACTGTCCCCTCCCTATTCCACCAAATTAACCCAGGATTAATTTCAAGAGCTCTTTCTCCCTGCAGGGCACTGGGAGATGATGGAATGGGGAGCAGCTGCATTTTCTAAGCTGTTTTGTCCCTTCCAGTTATTTTCATTCCTTTTCTTTCTCTCCACAGTCGCTCCCTTCACTTGTACAATTGCAATTAGTTCTTAAGCTTTAAATTGCATTTACTGTGTGTCCTAATAGTGACTCCTAAATGAACGTCTCTCTGGCCCAAACTCCCTCTACTGGGAACTCCAGAAACTTGGCCAACCAGCTGTAGGACATCTCAAGCTGCATGTGTGCAACGTGGAGCCGTGTGGGTGGAACATCGCACCACTCTGCAGGGCCACACCAATGGCCTCACCTCTCATTTACACCATTTCTTCAACTGGAGACCTAGGTTGTATCCCTGATTCCTCCTTATCTCTTATTCCTACGCTGAGTTCACTCTAATGGAATGGTCTATCAATTCTACTGCCAAACATGCCTCAAGTTCATCGCTTTCTGTCTCCATTGCCACCCGACTAGTCAAGAAAACTAACATCTCTCTGCTGGACAACTTCCACAGCCTTTGCTATATCAGTATCGGCTCCAATCAATTTATTCTCTGTAGAAAAGTAAAGTGATATCAGTAAAATACAAATAAAATCAGGAAATTTTTGTACTTAAACACTGAAATACCTTTTGATTGTATTGGTTGTCTGTAGAATAAAATGCAAACGCCTTACCATGTTATTAAGCCCTGAATGGAATTGCCCCTGCCTTTCTCCACCTTCTTCCCTGTAGCCACCATGCTAGTGCCCAGCTGCTCTATGCTTGGTTTCTCAAGCACCTCAACTTCTGTCTTGCTGGACCTTTGAACCGCTGTATTTTTTGGTTGGAACGTTCTGGCTCCTGAACTTCCCATGACCATTTACTTCTAATTATTGAAGCTTCCTCCAAGATGTCTTGCACACTGACCCCACCTTAAACGAGGTCCCTTTCTAGCCAACACTTACAGCTCTTCTTTATCTCAACTTTTATTTATTTTTTCTAGTAAGCAATTTTTACTTTTTTTGCATGAATTATCTTATTTTATCTGCCCTAAGCGCCATGTGCAATTGGCATATTGTCCCCATTTCACATATAAGAAAACAGGCTCCTAATGGAAAAACAACTCAGCCCAAGGTTGCATGTCGATGAATGATGGAGCTGGAGATTTTAACCAAATGAACCAGCTCAAAGGGTAAACAATTTATACCATTTCATACAACTGGAAAATGGATCTGGCTAGTTCAACTTGAGTTCTGTGCTGCTACCCTATATTTGAAAATATAATGTTCCCCATATTAAAATGGAACAGAAAATACACACACACACGTTTTCTATGTGTTTTTGTTGTTGTTGTTATTGCAGTTGTCACTGCTGTTTTTACCTGGCCGGGGCTGGGTTCGAACTCCCCACCGTTGGTGTATGGGACTGGCGCCCTACTCCCTGAGCCATAGGCGCCACCCCTCTATGTATTGTTGATAATATCAAAATGGTAAGAGATTCAGTGAGGAAAAAGCAGGAGAGAGGTAAAATTATAAGTAATTTTATTTTCTTGTCCATAATTTTCTGCAATTTCCAAATTTACTACTAAAACATATACCTGTCAGAATCAGAAAATCATAATAGGTTTTAAACATGTCTGACCATAACTAAAATATATAACTAAATAAACTACATTAAATGGAAATATTTAACCCCTTTATATTAATTTTATAACTAATTTTTCATTACTTTCATATTTTTCTTAATTTCTTCACTTTTCATTAATTTTATAGATTATAAGTCAAAAAGCTCTATGCAACTGTGATTAGAAACTATAATCTTCTAATTTTCCTCTGTATATTTTTCTAACCAACTCGTCATCAAAACTTTTTTATTAATTCCAAAGTCCCCATAAATACTAATTCACATTTATATTTAAACAGTATTTTTATGTATACTTGAAATTAATTATAAGAAATAACTCATCATTTACACATGAGTGACAAATGTTTCTCAGAGGCATTTGATTTTTCTATAGATAGGAAGACTCCCTAAAGTTCCATCTAGAGCCTTTACTTGCTCTGGAATTGTAGCACCATAAATCCAGCTTCTTCCTGACAACTCACTGACATTTCCAACACAATAAGCCTAAATTAAAACTCCTTAAGAGGCCAGGCTAAATTAACTGTGGCTCACTGACACTCCCATAACACCCTAAGGAAACCTCTCTTAGCGTATAAATTGTGTGTCTGGGAAGTATCTGTTGGTATATTCCTCACCAGACTGCAACCTCCTTAAATGAAATTTCTGTTGTTTATCTCCTTAGTGTCTAGCAATGTCCTATAGGCACTCTGTAAATATATCATTTGAATTTAAAGAATACCTTCTTTAATATAGTGTAATAAAAACTAACAGTTTTACCCAATCAAAATCTATCTCAGAAGAATTATAAATAATCCTTGAAGGCAGAACTTTGGGATGCTAAGGCAGTAGGATCGTTTGAGGCCAGGAGTTCATGACTAGTCTGAGTTGCATAGGGAGACTCTGTGTCTATAAATAATAATAAAACTAGCCAGGTGTAGTGGGGTGTCCCTCAGTCCCAGCTACCCAGGAGGCTGAGGCAAGAGGATCAGATAAGCCTACGAGTTTGTGGTTGCTGTGAGCTATGACTGCACTGCTGTACTACTCCAGATTGAGCAATAGAATGAGAATTTACTTTGACTCAAAAATGAATAAATAAACAAACACACAAACACATAAAGTGAGTCAACCAACATGCATTTTATGCCTCAAGGTTTCAGTTTCCTTGAGGCCAGATTGGAAAAAAACAAGGAAATAGTTTATCAACTGGAAAATTTTAACTTCTGGCACACCAAACAAAAGCTATCAACAAAGTGTTTTTGGGATGACAGTCAAGTATTTGATATCGGTGTCTTTTACTGGGTGGAACTGGTGTCGGTTTTCTTTTGCTATTCAGTGATTCTATTTCCATTATTCCACTTAAAAAGCGTTGTTAAGTGTACAAATACTTCACTGCAAAATAATGAATTTCATCAATGCAGGAGATATCTTTCCCCCCTTTATACAGTTCTCTTTAAAAAAAAACCTCACTCTTTTTTGCATCCAGATCTTGTTAGCATCTTTGATTGATTAATCTCTCTCTCTCTTCCCCCACCCCCATCAATTCCACATCAGCCTATTTAACCCTATGAATAATGTTTAGAGTTAAACCTGATAGAAATTGTCACTCAGATCTCACGAAACACAACAGTATGTAGAAGATAATCTTTTTTACAGTTTCCACAAAAGAGATTCAAAGAATCATGAGTGGTGGGGAAGACAAGCTTCCACTGACTGTGAACAAAACTAACACCTGGGTGTGTGGCTGGTGGATGAAGGAGAGTCTAAGAAATTAAGTGGACAGCCCACTATCTGTATGGACGTTTGTGTGACTTAGGAACAAGGATACGTGATCTCTGGGAGACTGCATGAGGTCAGAGCTTCATCTCAACAAAGTCAAGGTTAGAGTTCTGGCCGGCGGTCATTTATATTATACTGTTCATGGCCCAACTTTACAGAATACTTTTAGTCTCCATTTGGCAGCCAGGCAAGAGTCACTGCAGCAGCACATTATCAAGGCAGCTGGTCTTTCAACTATGCACGCATGCTGACACCTCTGAGGAAAATAACCCCTCCTCACCTAACATGCACAAAATCGTTTTCTTCACTGTTTATAAGAGTCACATCTATTATTCACTGAGGCCCAGTTGCATAACAATTCTCTTCATACAGTACTTCTAAGCTTTAGAACAACCTTATACTGTAAGTATCATTATCCCTGTTTAGAAAGGTAGGAGTGTAAATATCCTGCCTAAGTTTTCAAAACTAGCTCAGGCTGAACTGGGATTGGCTGGTACCCAAACTCTCATGCCACTGATAACTAGTGATTTATTCAAGCAAGTGCAAAGGCCTTTTGAAGTGCCAACTCATGAAAAGTCATTAAGTTAGATAAAATTATATTATAGCAGTTACAAGCCTCTATTATTATCAGAGCTGACTTGCTGGAGAATTGTAAGAACTTGTGACTATCGCTTTAAGTATATGCTTTAATCTCAATAATATGTAGTATTTTAAAATAGGTATTTAAGAAAATAATGTACTTTAATAAGGTATTATAAATGTAGAAATTTCTAAAAGGAAGGAAATCAGTAATAATGTGGTCAGAATGCCCCAGGTTAAAGCATGTCTCTCCAGAGTCATCCTAGGTTGGCATTACTTTAGTGAATTTCCAATGGCCTAATCTAGACACTGGCCTCAATTGTTTTATTCCAGAAACTTGATTCATCTCCATGTTAAAAGCAGTTTTTATTAAATGAGAGTTTGTTTCTATCAGACTAATTCTTTATGTGGAAAAAAATTACTGTGTTGGTTAATTTTTTAATGTTCAATTTATTAATCTCATAAGTAAAAAAGATCAATTCTTCTTATGGTTTTCAGTTTGTCTTTTATATAAACCTATTATTTCACTTATAAAGATAGTAAATTTTCAACTACTTTAAAGGAGGCCTTTAATAACTATCTGGACCCAGTTACAAATTTGTTAACTAAATTCCTTTTACATTTTAAACTGGATGAATACCTTCATGTAATCAATTTCTTTCCATGCATACATAAATGTATCTAATGAACTTTCTCACATATTATGGAATACCTAAAAAATTAATAAATGGAACGTTAAAAATGGTTTCTTTTAATTTTTCATGCATTCACTTAATTATATTCAGTCTAGATGCACAATTCTAAATCAACCCTCAGTAAGACACTTTAGTCGGTGTTACAAGCTTCACCTGTTATTCTAACAGACAAAAGTCTCTTAGACATCATAGATACGTAATATAGCAAATGCATATACATTAATTGAGGTAAAAATATTAATGTTGCATTTTAGTTACCTTAAACATAGCTCCTGTTAATTCAGATAGGAAATGAAAAACACTTTTCCACAAAGGAAACATATCATCTCACAAAACTTTAGAGTTATGACTCAGCACAAATTTTGGAGCTGCCATTTCACGTCAGTGATTTGAAGATAGTCTAGGGACAAGCTTAGATCCAGTCTGTGACATGGATGGAACACACTGAACCATAAGTAGTAGTTTATAATAACGACTTCAAAAGTGAAAGGGCAAAATGTCATATGGCTTGTATACATCAGAGATGACTCACATTATTATCTAATTTTCAAGTCAGGTCTCTAACTTTCACGTAGGTGGCCCCACCTCTAACATAGATTTGGTTTTCCTTAGTTTTACACCAAGGGGTAAAGACCTTTGGGTGCAAGGCAAGCCTACAAGCCTGTATTTTCTCACATTAATTAAACCACACAACTCTTCCTAATATTACAAGCATATTGGATGAAATTCCAAAATCTCTTGAAGTTTTATCTATTTTGCTGACAGGTTTCAAGGTCATTCAAATGACAGATCTATCTCTTAAAAGCAGATGCATATTAATCAGGTTCAAAAAAGTATTCCCCCTAAATGCCAATATATTAATTTTCAAGGAGAAATCTAACTATCAAGGAGGCCAGGCACTTAAAAATATTTTAGTGCACATGTTATTTTCCTATAAACAAGCTTAATAAAGTGGCAAGGTATTTTCTGAAGGCTGCTTGATGAGTATGGAATCAAAAAAAGGGGAGTTAAGTATATTGTTTGAATAATTAATGACATTAGTACAAGACAATCTGATATATCTGCCAGAATTCAGAGGATCCTAATAGATGACGACCTGGACTTCCCTGCCAAGTTTGGTACCAATTAAAAGGCAAATGTGGAGTCAAATACGTGGAGCTCAAAAAGCTAAAGTAATAGCTTCCTTACTGACAACGGCTAGGTTACAGATACAGCTTTAGCCATACAACTAAGTAAAGCTGGTAATATTTCTTCAATGATTAGACCAACCAGCCCTGCCACAGTATAACTGTTCAACCCCAGTTACTCCCATAGCCAGGACCCTGACCACAGGGCAGTAGAGAAGACCAAAATAAATAGATCCAACCTGAGGGAAGGCTACTTTCCAGAGAGGAACGAAAGAGAGGTCGGGGAGGATTTAAAGGAGAGAGGGTCAGAAAGAGAAGAGGGGGTGAGTGAAAGAGAGAAAAGAATGCTACCTTCTTTTCACAAATTTCACTTGCCACATAAGATATTTCTCCTCCTGTGGAAAGGAGAGAGTAGGAAAAAGAGGAGTTAGGACTGTTCTCTTAGGAAATACTTCCCCATAAGAAATGATAAAGAAGTGTCCTCTAAGGACTAGCAACATCTATCTTCACGTGAAGGATTTATCTGCCAAAGGACCAGGAATAGGAAAGAGTGTGCACTTGGATCAGAATTGCCTCTACCCACGATGGAGTCAAGATGCAAGATGAGCATTGCCAGTATATGTCTCCATGATTCTCATCTTTCCATGCTTCACTCTCAATCAATGCCTTTTCTCATTTGCAGTTGTTTTTTTTTTTTTTTTAAGTTTTGTTAATGCATTACATGGGGTTAAACTATCCAGCCTCTCTATACGCTCTTTGCATGTCTCTTCTCTGATCCATCATCTATATCTCAACCTAAATTCAAACAATTCCTCTACTAGGGATATATTCGGAAGACCAAAAATCACATTATAACAAAGATATCTGTACCAGAATGTTTACTGCAGCTCAATTCATAATTGCTAAATGATGGAAAAAGCCCAAGTGCCCATCAATACACAAATGGATTAATAAATAGTGGTATATGTACACTATGGAATATTAGGCAGCCTTAAAGAAAGAAGGAGACTTTACCTCTTTCATGTTTACATGGATGGAGCTGGAACATATTCTTCATAGCAAAGTATCTCAAGAATGGAAGAAAAAGTATCCAATGTACTCCGCCCTACAATGAAACCAATTTATAGCTTTCATATGAAAGCTATAACCCAACAATAGCACAAGAATATGGGGAAAGGGGAAAGGGAGGGCAGAGGAGGGTGGAGGATGGGTGGAGGGAGGGCGATTTGTGGGTCCACACCTACAGTGCATCTTAGAAGGGTGCAGGTGAAACTTATTAAATGTAGACTATAAATGTCTTAACACAATAACCAAGAAAATGCCGTGAAGGCTATGTTAACCAGTTTGATGAAAATATTTCAGATTGTATATGAAACCAGCACATTGTACCCCATGATTGCATTAATGTACACAGCTATGATTTAATAACAAAAATAATAAAATGTAAAACAATTAAAAAAATAAAATAAATTCAAATTCATGAAGGATGAGTTCCTGTAAGTCCCCCAAACACCCCATAACAGAAGTATAAAAGCTTCATATAGAGAATAATATATCTGAGGGGAGTGAAAATATGATCAACTAGAGAGTCAACCACTTGATGTGTAGTCTAACCATATGTCTTACTTCTTTCCCACTGCGTTCTATGTAGGCATTTTAATTGATGGTTGCTAGACTGTGCTTCTACAATGACGGAATACGGGACACAAGAAACAATTTTAGGTGTTTCCTACTAAAATTGCCCTTAAAAGATGTCTTTTACATAAATTATATTATCTCTATTTTTAATAACCGAAACTCCATATGTTGTACTTATTGAACTCCCCTTGACGTGTGGAATTCCACAGCATGCACTTAATTCCTGGGTGCTTTCTGCTTTCTACTCTGACACCTATACCTGGATAAAGGAAACAAGAAAAACTACCTAAAAAAAGAAGAGTTCTCTATTCTCATTCCCATTCAACACCAATTTATGTATGACATTTGAAGCCACTTTGAAATCCTAATTTAAAATCATAACACAAACGAGGATTTGATATGACATGATGCCTCTCAAAGGGAGTTCTACGAACTCTAGTCTAAGGACTAGAATGTGTTATGTAAAAAACAGTACCATGATCAAATAGATTTGGGAAGTCATAATTAGGTGAACAAATTTATTTATGCTTTGCTTTACAAGACTTAACATCGCCTTTAATGTACCATTAACAAATTCCGTTTTTCATTTATTCTACCTTCCTATTGATCATCAGATAAAGCACTAATTTATATGCTATTAATAAATATAAAATACTGCCAGTTAAAATATGACACTGTTATATAATGGCATTCTTAAAGATCAGGGTTTCCTAAATTTCAGCATTTTTATTTTATGCTTTCTAGAAGTTTGTCTCCTTACACTTGTTTAGAACACAAATGATGTTATGTACACTGATGACCCATGAACATGCCAGCCAGAAACCCTACTGATAACATGAATATGTCAAGTAACACATATTCTGCATGTTGTATGTATTATATACTATATTCTTACAATAAAGATGAAGACAATAAAATGTTATTAAGAAAATATAGGAAGAGAATCAATATATTCACTGTTGGTTAAGTTGTACTGGATCATCTTAAAGGTCTTGTTTAACCTCTTTGTCCTCATGTTGAGCAGGCTGAAGAGGAGGAGGAAGTGGAGACTGGTCTTGCTATGTCAGGGTAGCAGGTGGGAGAAGAGGCAGAGGAGGTGGAAGGAGAGAAGGAGAGGCAGGCACACTAAGTGCAAACGAACAGAAATATATTGCATTTTCTGTTTGACATTTTTGCTGTTTCTTTTCTCTGAGAAAAATATTTCTACTATGCCAATCCTTCTTCCATCATTCCCTTGAATTTCAGCACCCACGGTCTATTCCATAAAAGAAGGCCAAACCAGTCTCGAGTAATTGGAAATCTTCTACAAGATTGTCCAATGTTGATCTGTTTTCTGGGACTCCTACATCTTCTTCCTCATTGCCTGGCACTGGTTTGAAAGCACTGACGTCAACCAGGTCATTAGAGATCTGTTAAGAACTCTAGGGTGATTCCTATTAGCTCTTGAATTGCTCCAAGATCCATATCTTGATACCCTTCACTCCCCCCACCACCACCTTTTGCCATATCCACAATGTCTTTCATGATGTTCTTGATTAGCTCTGCCTTAAATCCTGGCACATTATACACAGCATCTGAATACAATTTTCTCCAGCCGTAATTTATTAATTCAAACATGATGGCTTTCACAGCTTTTTCTGTAACGACAATGGCATGATGTTCTGTCTGTCAAAGTTCTCTTTAATAGCTCTCCTCCCGTGGTGTACTATGTGTAATGAACCTTAGAGGTCCTTATGATTCGCTGACCTGGAAGCTAAATTAGAGACATTGTGTTTGAAGGCAAGTAGACACTTCAGTGCCTTTGGTGTTGAACTCATGCAATCCTGGGTGGCCAGTAGCGTTGTTCAATATGAAAAGAACCTTGAGATAAAGTCTATTCCTGGCAAAGGTGCTTCCTGACTTCAGGGACAAGACATTAATGGAACAAGTCCACAAAAAGGATTCTTGTTGTCCAGGCCTTATTGTTATACAATCAAAAGCCCAGCTGCCGCTATTTACCTTCCCCTTTAAGGGTAAGGGGTCAGTTGCTTTAGAGATAAGGGTAACATTGATAATAAACTTGACACAAAGCAATAGTTAGCCAATCCCCTTCTAACCTTAAATCCTGGTGCTCACTTCTCTTCCATACTAATAAACATCCTTTGCAGAGATTTTCCCGCTAGAATAGGACACTTCTGTTTGCATTAAAACCTGTTCAGGCAGGGATCTTTTTTCCTCAATGATTTCCTTAATGGAGTCTGGGAACTTGCCTGCTGACTCTTGGTCAGAAGAAAGTGGTTCACCTTTCATCTTGACATTTTTAAACCCAAATATCTTTATAAAATTATCAAACCATCCTTTGTGGGAATCAAATTCTCTAGCTATAGATCCTTTGCCTTCCTTTTGCTTTAAGTTGTCATATAATGACTTCACCTTTCCCCAAATCATATTAGAGTCTATGGGTAGGTCTTCCTTATAGCATCCTCCACCCACATAAAAGCATCATTTTCAATATGAGATAAAAAAAATATTTCTCACACACACAAGCAATATTTGTGCACCTGCTGCCATAGCTGCAGCAATGGCCTGGCCTCACAAATTTTCTTTTTATTTTTTCTTTATTAAATCACAACCATGTACAATGATGCATTTATGGGGTACAATGTGCTGATTTGATATATAATGCAAAATGTTTACATTGAACTGATTAACACAACCATCATCTTGCTTACTTGTGGTAAGACATTTATACTCTATTCTTAATAGTTTTGAAATGTACCATTGCGTTATGCAAATTACATGAGGTCCCCCCAAATACCCTTCCTCCTCCCAGCCTCCCCCTTCCCCTCCCCTCCCCTCTTCCTTCTTTCCCTCCTTCTTTCTGGATTATAGTTCTGTTTTACCATTCGTATGAGTGTGTAGGTGATTATATATCGATTTCATAGTAGTATAAAGTACTTTGGAAACTTTTTTTCCTTTCTTGAGATACTTTACTAAGAAGAATATGTTTTTATTGTTTTTTTCTAAACAATGCTCCATATTGCTGGATTCATGTGCAGTTGCAGACCTCAATCTATAGTACATAACAAGTAATTCAACTTTTCCTTGTACTGTTGTAATTTTTTCTACTTTTTCTGAGCACTTCTAGCATCACCAGTGGCGCTTTATATGGGTCCCCCGGAGTGACTCAAGGTCTATAATTTTGTGTTAAACACAATGAAGAATACTCCAAACTAGGAAAGTTCACTTTTTACCAGGATAGGCAATGTACTGGAAAGAGGACTATGCATGTGGAGATAATTAGTGTTATGTGGTGTTTTAAGTAGATACTTGCAACACTTAAGCTCACTGGGGAAGCAAAAAGAGGTGGCTACAAAATTATTGCATTAGTGCAAGTATGCACTACAATTAATTTTACACAGTTATGATTTAATATTGTATCTTCAAGTTTGTTTACATTTCTCTGGAGTGTGAACGGTGTCATGTATGGTCTGCATTTTGTATATAAATTGTGTTAAATTTTAACTACTTATGATGGATTTGCGTATATTTTATGATAGCAAAATAATAACTAGTACCTACATATATTTTATACATTCACGACATACCTTTCTCTTAATTTTTTTCAATATTTCTAAGCCACACAGTTTGTTGTTTTTGAATTGTTGCAGTCTGAATAGTTTCCTAATGTATTTATTGAAAAAAAAATCCACATATACCACATATTTGTGGACCCCACAAATTGAACTCATGTTGTTCAAGGATCAATTGTACCATTTTACATTCAAAGTCCTTTTTTTGGCCCAGAATCATTGATATACATGCTGTTTCACAAATGGTGTCCTCTGTGCTATCCATAGTTTTGAGGCTGCAGCATTTTTAAGGAATAATCCAGAATTTTTCCCAACTAATGGACATCTTTCTGTTTTGATGATAGCACATTCTGGACTTTGCTAAAATATGTCAACAGCATGTTTTTAGACAGCAATCAGGAGTCATTGCCTGATTTATTGATTTGATGACTGATTGATGACTGTCCTTGGATGATTTGGTAACTGACACATTTATGGATGTGAGTTATCACTAATACCAGCAGGAATAACAAACAAATTCAAGCATATGTAGGTAATGAATGGTAAGCCCTGACTGCCATCCAATTGACATTGATGCCACTATATATAACTTAATGGGGACAAAATATAAAAAGTCTTATTATTGATAAAATATAATGTGTACTACGCACTGCTCTTTTCCATGCATTATTCTAAGTGATAGGGAACCATAGTAATGAGAAAAATGTGGTCTTCACTCTCATAGAATTTTAGGCATTTCCCTAATGGAAAATTATAAGAAATGTTGGTAGATTGTTTTAGAGTTTACAAAAGTCCTTCCCCCATGTACTCTCATCTGTAAATGTACAAATGATAGAAAATCTGGAAAGTACAAAGAAGACTATGAGAGATCTTCCTCAGTGATTTTCTTAATGGCATCTTGGAACTCGTTTACTGAGTCTTGGTCAGCAGAAGATGCTTCTCCTGTTACTTTAACATTTAAGCAAAACCTCTTCAGAAAAAAATTCACCCATGGTCTAAATCCATGGAGACAATTTCTCTTAAGATTTGATGTATTTCATTCCAGTCTTTCCACTCACTTCAACCCTATGTGTCTGGACATAGTTAAATATATCACTTAAATGCTAAAAATTGCTTTTAAATTTTTCTACAGGAAAATAGTTTGCGATTTCTATTACATGTCTATAGGTTTGGGGAAAGAACAGAATGATAACATATAGTCTATTTTCTACCCCTGATAAAGTCAATACTTGAAAGACCACTGGCTCCAATTTAAATGGGAGAACACTGGTATTTAATTTTGCTGTTCCCTTCACACCTCATCAGAGCACACATCAGGAAAAAAACAATTAGGAAAGCAAATGAGTGGGTAGGAACTGATATAGCAAACCAGAGGAAGACAAATCTTAAGCAATAAGAAAAGCTGAAAACATCACAATTTACATTGCTGAGTGCTTAAAAATACAAGATCTAACAAGACCACGTACCTGTGGTACTGTTGGTAAAATAAGATAAAATGTCCAAGATAAGGATTAATGTCAACTATTCGAGCTGCCCCAGTCCATAGTTCAATCTCTAGTTACGTCCCTATTTCCTATCACTGAGATACTGCTCCTCCAACATCCAAACTAAAGAGTTATTTTCTGGAGAGGCACAATTAATAGAGTGGGTCCTTCACCCAAACATGAATTAAAGGGCCATAATACAACTAAGTCTTGAAGACAGAGGCCCCACCCCTCTCCCAACTTCTTTCCCTCTCCAGGCCCCCAGAATGCTGACCCCAGAATCCCACGGAGGCCATCAGGAGATTACTCTCTAGGGAATCTGTGCAGTCCATGAGAAAAGACTACAGATAATGTCATGAATGATTTCTCAAAAACTTGTCCAAGATACCCTGAATACATGTACAATCCAATGTCAGCAAATCTATATGTGCTGAGAGTTTTCAACCATCTTTTTAGTCAGTCTTAATTAAGGTAACAAAACTGTACTTAAGGGTTGCTAAATTTAACAAATAAAAGCACAGAATGCCCAGTCAAAATTGAATTTTGGATAAACAAAGAATTTTTTAAATTATAAATGTGTCTCATGCAATACATGGGACCTATTTACAATTAAAAAGTATTTCTTAGGCCGGATGTGATGGTTCACGCTTGTAATTCTGGGACTCTGGGAGGCAGAGGTGGGTGGACTGCCTGAGCTCAGAAGTTAGAGACCAGCCTAAACCAGAGCAAGACCCGCCTCTAAAAATAGTCAGGCATTGTGGTTAGCAGTTCCAGCTTATCTGGAGGCTGAGTCAATAGAATCACTTGAGCCCAAGAGTTTGAGATGGCTGTGAGCTATTATACCATGGCACTTGACTGAGGGCAACAAAATGAGATTTTGCCTCAAAGGAAAAAAAAAGTATTTATTGTTTATCAGAAATTCAAATTTAGATGGGCATTTCCTATATTTTATCTGGCAATATTACATATAGAATATTCAAGGGTGCTATCAAAATTCTGGTGAAAAATTGTTACCAGTCTAGTGTTCTAGACTGACCTATCAGTTGAGGATGAGGACAGAATATCTTCAATCTCTATCAAATCATCAAAATGTTAATATCAGGTGTATAAAGATAGCAAAGTTTCGAATGGTTCAAACATATTTTGGCTTGTTTTCCTCTATATCTCGATGTTCATATGTTATTCACATAATCAGAAAAATAAAGCTATTTTGATTATGAACCAAAAAGAAATGTAACTCCTGCCCATGAAAGTTGTTAAATGAAAGTACATGATATATGTAGCATTATTTATAAAATGTGTTGCATTCCTACACATTTTTTTTTCTAGTTATAGAAAAGTTAATACTTGTTATATTGTATGCTGTTATCAGTTTAAACTTCAATCATGGTATCAAAATCTGTACTGTTGCAACAAACTACTACAAAAAAATGGCTTAAAACAACAACACAAATGCATTATCTTCTAACTCTGGAGGTCAGAAGACAAACACAGGTCTCACTGGCTGGAAATCAAGATGCCTGCAGGGCTTCATGCCTTTCTGAAGTTCAAGGCCATGATCTATGTCTTTGTCTTTTTCAGTTTGCAGAAGTCATCCATACTCAGTGGTTCATGGCCCCTTGTTCCACCTCTCTGACCATTTTCCCATCTGATTCTCTCCTTACCCAAAAAGAGTCTTTTAACAATTCATATGAGTAAGTGGGTTTACCTGCATAATTGCAGGATACTCTCCCCATCTTAGGGGACTCCACACATCTTCAAAGTCCCATTACTCATGTAAGGTCACATATTCACAAGTTCCGAGAATTTGAACAAGGATATCTTTGGATGGTCCTCAGTCTTGACTTATAAATAGAGAAATACAATTCTGCATTTGTCCATACATATTTTTCCTCTAATTTTTAAAAAGTAAAGATGTACATTTTAAACTTCAGGAAATATATTACCAAATGGTAATGTGTTTGAATAAAACACAGAATAAGTTTTAAACAAAAATGAAAAACACTGTAATAATGACTGAGGCAAAAAAATAGGTACACTTTTAAATTGTCAAAGAAAAATAAAATCACATAAATATTGAAAGCCTAAAGTTCATAGATAATTTGGGTTTTATTTTTTAAGATAGAATTTTTTTTTTTTTTGCACTTTTTGGCTGGGACTGGGTTTGAACCTACCACCTCCAGTACATGGGGCCAATGCCCTACTCCTTTGAGCTATAGGCACCACCCAAAGATAGAACTTTTTTTAACAAATTGAAAAAAAAACTGTAAAATTAGACTGACACAAAGATGGAGTAGAAAAATACTCTAAATATTATGTGTATCCCTGAACCAGGATCAGTTTCCCAAGCCAGACAAAATGAACACCAGCGGGAGCCTGTTCTTAGACACCATTCAGCCCACCAATTAACTGTGCTGAAAGTTTTTCCAGCAGCGATTCATTTCTTTGGATTCAAATCCTCTATTAAAATGCCAGTTCCCAGAATATAAGCTCAATATTGGTAAAATCCTTGGCCTGGATTTATGAAACACTAAGATAAAACTTGACATTTGAAGGAGAAAGTACATCAGAAGAAAGCTACCAGAAACTAGTAGTGGGTCAGCAAAATAGCAAAGACAATAATCTAACTTTCCCGTATTTTTCATTTTTTTGATGCATTACCCTTTACCTTAATAAGAAAAGTAATGTCGTCTGGCTAAAGAAAGATAGAAAGTATGGATACAGAGGCATTTTTATTAAATTTAAAAAATTTAATGTCCTGGCCAGAGAGAAAATTGACAAAAGATTCTTGATGAAATTATATGAAAGCTAGATGTAATTTTAAAGAAATAGAGAAGCATGCACTCTATCTTAAATCATTAATCAAATTCATGGCGCATATTTCATAACATTTTCCCCAGAGCTCTCATTGTTTATTCATATTAACAAAAAATAATCTGAAATTAATGCCAAATGCCCTATGAAAATGTTGCAAAGCAAGGACATTACCCCAAGATGGTCTCTGCTTCTGCTCAGATGAGTCTGAAAGCTTCCTGTCACTCAGAGGCATATTTCATCTTAGGCAGCCTCATCTACTTTCATCTCTGTGCTCTGCATAGCAAGCTCAACTATCTTCCTAAGATCAAAGGGAAACTCACAGTACTTTATTTACAAAGGCAAATTTAATGCGCAACCAGGGTACTTATTATACTAAACTGACTGCTCCCTTTGAACTACTATCTTCGGTGATCCATAGACCATGCTCTAAATGTGGGAAAGACTTCCTTGACTCTGGAAAATGTTCTTAGCCTACTGGGGCTCTTTCTTTGAACTGGATGCCATGGGTTTTACTACACTGTGAGTGCACAAGAGAGGTTGCTTGAGGACACGTGAGTGCTAAAATCCTTTAGAAAACAAATCCAAAACAAAAAATAGAACCAACTCTGCAAAATTGCAAATATTTTCTCTCAATATCCATAATGAACAATGAATAATTCATCTTTTATAGTTCAGTCGAAGTCATAAGCATGTAACCAATACAGTTGTACCCCTGTAATATTCTGAAATTTAAAAATGAAAATGTTAAAAATAAATAAAAATGTAATTATAAAGAATAACTCAAGTCAACATATGTAATTATGATATTAGCAGTTTTTACACTCATTGACACACTTCTCTGTACCTATCTGACTATGAAATAAGTTATAATGCTGTCTCCTACATGGGTATACCTGTGTGTCACCTTAATATAACTGTAAAAAGGGATATAAGGATACGTGAAGTGATATGCAATGGAAAGAACACCGATTTGGAGACTTAGTGTTCCGAAACACCATAAATGAGCACTGTGATTCTGCCTAAGTAATAAATGTCTCTCTCAATCCCAGAGTCCTCACCTTCCAAGTAGAAGGTCACCTTTTGTGACAGACATCAGAGCTGTTAACCAGTATTTCTGGCTATCATGCTTTGGTATCCATGAACAAATTACATGCTTTTCCCCAGCGAGTTGTTGTATGACACTCCAACTTGTTTTGGCCAATGAGATGTGAGTGGAAGTAACATGTTATTTCTCGGAAGAAGCATTAATCACCGCTGTAACTTTACATAAAATCTTTCTTTTCCGTGACAGCCTTGGACGCATGTGTTCCTATCATAGGGTGTTGTGAGGTGATATCACCAGTGAAGGGTGAGTGCCTATGATGGTCACCTGAATCTGCAGATCTTGCTAATTTAAGCCACTGAAATTTGTTACCACAGGGTAATCTACCCTATCTTGACCGAATATCATTGTACGATTAATGAATGATTACAGTAAATAACATATACAAGGTTAGACAATTAAGTTCACGAACTCATCCTAGAAAAAGGGCTGCATACCTCACTGCTGAACATTACTATAGTAACCTTGGAAGTTTGACTTGCCCACACTCTTAACCAATTCTCAGGATCCTTACATATGATTATTGTCTCTGATTAAACAATTCTATAAGTTATCGAGTCATATGGGTTATTCAGTTATGTAAGCAGACCGTTCTAAATTGGTTCCATGTATACCAAGCTACAAATCAGAGGGATTTCCTAAAAATAAAAGGGAATATTTTTATTTTCTCTTTGTCATCTAGGGTTCAAGTAGCAATCATTTGTTTATTATGCTTTTAGGTTATTTGAAGAAAATATTTCCAAGGAGATTTTTAAAACCATATTTGTTGAGTTATTGACTATGATTGCATAGAAGAAAGACATCTTACCAAGAATATTTATAAAACACAGAGATCTGATCATTGATTCACAAAACTCAGCTTCAGAAGGGGGAATAGTTGAAATGAATTCTAAATTTTGTTGTCATTTTGGTTAGCTACAGCCACCTGATGTAAAGGGGAGAGGGAATAATACAGCTGTAGTTTCCTTTGTGGAATATTTAAATTTCATTCCACATTCAAGTTAATTAAAATTGCTATGAAAAATTATCTCTAGTGCCTTCTGTTCTCATTCCTTTCTGAAGAGAAAAGATACCATTACCTTAATTATTAATTTCCTCAAGCACATTTTTTGTATAAGGAGGCTGCTCAGAGTGCTTCTGAAGTTCTGAGGTAAAGATAATACATATAAAGAAATGAGAGTTCAGAAAGATAGGATCAAGAATAAAATGAGTAGTTATAAATGAAGTTTTCCAAATCGGCAAACAATATTGTTTTAACATGGCAAATAGCTTCATCATTTCACCCCATCCTCTTTATTTACACCTCAATTTGTAAACATGTTTTTGATATTTGTACATATACATACAATGAATGAGGAATTCTCCATTTTTACATTTATATAAAAATCAATGTACTCTGTTATGTTTACTCTATTTCATTTCCAACATTAATAAGTCACAACCTTTTGACTTACTAAATATTCTTCTCTTTCCAAATTAATTCTCCATCCTCTAATTCTTCAAACATATAATATGTCTGAGAACAAGTAATGTATTATCTAAAATTTTAAAACTTTAAAATGCTTTCTGATAAGTTGATAATTTTGAAAAGTTCTTTCACAGTGAAAGAAAAACACAGTTAAAAGAATGATATACAGAACAATGATAGAAATAACTTGTAAATGACAATAGAGTTGCAAAACCCTGACACTTTGTGCGATTTAAGATGTGCAATATATCTTACTTTTGAATCTAAAGCTGGTATTTAGTTATCATATCATTAATGAAAAATTATTTTTCTACTAAATTAACGTTGAACAAATATTTAAAGCGGAGCCAAGTAATATAATCACCTGGTATAATACATGCCTTAACCTGGTCTTGCTTTAGACAATTGATCACTAAGGGCACATTAGCCATTGATAGGCACATTAGCTCTAGAGCTATGGGTTCCAAGGAGCTGAGATTACTATTGGCAGTATTTATTATAATACTTTAATGTATACTTTTTGATATTACTTATTAAATAGTTATTAGGCTGAGTTCCAAGTGGATGTAGAATTATATTCTAGGCCTAAGCCACAGTGGTAAATATTTTCTAGAAGACAAAGATGTCAGGCAAGAAATATGTATCTATAGCTTGACCATAGGTAATATGTTGTTTTGTCATGAATACGTACCCAAAAGACATATACTGTATTGCTTTGATTGGAGTACTTTGTTATCTTCTTCCCAGCCTCATGAAGTCATCCTTCATCTAAATGGATGTTTCAAACTGGAGGATAAATAAAATAATCTTTATTTTAAAATGCTTTATACAATTTCACTCCTGCCATGACAGTGTAAACCTAGAATAAGCAACCGTTCCCAATGACAACTTAAAAACTCTGGACAAAACTCTACCTGAGGACCCTGCATAGTAAACATGAGTGGGCATATTGTGGAGGAAACTAATATTTTGCTGAAACAAATTAAACTGGATAGGTAGTGAGTTTCCCCACATTTGTTTCTTTTCTCTTGATGCAGAAAAATATACATTAATTAATTTCTCAGCAGAAATCATGGGGCCAAAAAACAGCAAAAGAACATGCGTAAGGTGCCGAAAGAAAAGAATTGTCAACCCCAAATTTCTTATCTAGGGAAACTCTTCTTCAATAAGATAAGTACAGAAATTTTCATGTGAACAAAAAAACACAGAATTCTCTCCCAGCAACTGTGTCATAATGAACTGCTAAATGAAATTCTTCCAACTGAAAAGAAATGGTACAAGAAGAAAACTGGATATCTGGGAATGAAGAAGAGTGAGAGAAAGGGCAAATACATTGGTAAGTAGAAAAGACAGTTGTTTTCCTTCAATTCAGCAAAATATGCCTAAAATAAAATTATGACATCGTTGGATAGGGTTTTCAGTGTATGTAGTTATAATATATTTGAGAACTACAACATAAAGGTCTATGGGTGGGATACCAAGACCTGTATGGTTGCAGATCTTTTACACTCTATTTGAAGTACTAAAATATTGATTCCAATTATATTGCAAAATGGAGTTATGTTTGTTATAATCCCTAGAGTGATCAATAAAACAATGCAAATAGATATACCTAAAAATCCAATGGACAAATTAAAATGAAGAGCCAAACGATATTAAAAGAATCGGGTCGAAAGCTGGTAAAGTGGAAGAGAGTCTCTACGACAGAAGGGACAAAGTAAATGATGTAATGGTAGATTTCAACCATATCACTTATTGAGTTAAACAGAAAGGTAAACACATACGAACAAAAAGCAAAGACTGTGGATTAAACAAAAACAATATACATCAATGTGTGTTTATTGAAACCTGCTTTATGTATAAAACTATAAATAATATTGATGTAAATTAAGCTAAATGATTAAATTAATTTCACACAAAGTAGATTTCCAACAAGGACTATTGCCAGAGATAAAGAGGAACATTACAGACCAATAAAGGGGCCGTTCATGTATACCAATGTATATGTTAACCGCACTTAATTGTGTGCACTTAACTGCAGAGTTTCATATGAGATGATGCAAAAATAGAAAGGATTGAAAGGTAGAAAGAATACCAGGAGACATACAGAAAACCTAAACAACTTTAACAATCAAGTGGTATTAATAGAATACTTTACCCTACAATAGCTCAATTGTACATCTAGAACATTCACCAAGAGCATCCATTTCCTCAGTGGGGAAAAAAAAAATCTTACTGTAATAGAATTAAAGTAGAAATAAATAAAAAAAAGATATCTGGAAAATAAGCATGTAGAAATTAAACAACACACTCCTAAATAACCAATAAATGAAAGAAGAAATCACAAGGAAAATGAGAAAATATGAATTGACTGAACATGAAAATATGGCATTTCAAATATTTGGAATATACTGACATATACATTTGTGCTTAAAGGGAATATATGGTGTTAATACATATATTATGAAAGTCAAAGAGTTGCAAATCTAGGATCTAAGCATAAATATTAGAAAACTATTAAAAATATAACAAATTAAATTAATTTTTCACTGCATATTATCAATTATTTATACTGTGGAATACAAGTTGTGAAATTTGAATCTAGGTTCATGGGGAGTATGGATCTGTAGTTTTCTTTGTTGTGCTGTCTTTAGTGGATTTATTGTGCCCTGCACTCCTGCTAAGTTCATTTATTTGTACAATACACAAAATCAGTTATATGTCAATATACAAACAAGCAATGAAGGGTCTTTTTGCCAAAACCCACAAAACAATGATGAAAGAAAGGAGATATATACCATGTTCAGGAGCTGGAAAACTCAATATTGTTAAAATGTCTGTTTTTCCTTATACTGCTCCATAGGTTCAATGGAATCTAACTCAACATTGTAGCAAAATTCTTTTTGTAAAAATTGATAAGCTGATTTTATGATTTGTATGAAAAGACAACAGAACTAGAATTACCAAGAGTTGGGAGAAAACAAACGTTGGAGGACACATATTGCCTGATTCTAAGTAATCAACACATCATGGAATTGCTGAGACTTATAGATTAATGGAATGAAATTGAGAGCTTAAAAACAGACCCACACATACATGGTCAATTGATTTCAACGAAAATGCAGAAATTGAATGGAGAAAAGGCAATCTTTCAGCAAGTAATGGTGGAACAATTTGATACCAATATGTAAGAAGGAGAACCTTGGCTCATACCTTATATCTTATAAAAAGGTTAAACAAAAATCTCAAAAGGTAAAACTGAGGGGGAAAGAAGAAAACCTTTATGAGTTTGAAAAAGACAAGGATCTCTTAGACATGACATCAAAGCACTACACATAAAAGGAAAAATTTCTTAAACTTATGACTTTCAAAACCATCTGCTTTATGAAAAACACTCTTACGAGAACTAAAACCAAAGCCACGGAGCAGGAGAAAATATTTGCGAATCACTTGCCTAACAATTTCTATCATGAATATATTAAGAATTTACAAGACTCAATACTTTTTTTAAATGACCATAGATTTGATGGGTATGTCATCAAAGAAGCCATGGGGATGATATGTAAACTCATGAGATGATAGTTGATGTCATCAGTCATTAAGAAAATGCCATTAAATCCACAATGAGATACATTGCCCACTTATTAGAATGGGTGAAAATATTAAATACTGAAATAACAATACTAGGGGGCAGTGCCTATGGCTCAGTGAGTAGGTCGCCGGTCCCATATATGGAGGGTGGTGGGTTCAAATCTGGCCCCGGCCAAACTGCAACAAAAAAATAGCCGGGCGTTGTGGCAGGCGCCTGTAGTCCCAGCTACTTGGGAGGCTGAGGCAAGAGAATCACCTAAGCCCAAGAGCTGGAGGTTGCTGTGAGCTGTGATGCCACAGCACTCTACCACAGGTGACAAAGTGAGACTCTGTCTCTAAAAAAACAGACAAAAATAAAATAAAATAATAAAATAAAATAACAATACTAGGGCCAGAATGTGGAGCAAATGGAACTTTCATGTACAGCTGGAAAAAATTAAAAATGATATAGCCGTTCTGGCAACATATTGACAGCTTGTATGCAGTTAAACATACGCTTACCACACAATCCAGGAGTCCCAATCCTAGCCAGCCACCCCTCAAACGGAAACTACCGAATGTTTATAGAAGTGTTGTATAAAATAAACATTCTACACGACTTTTAGCTGATGAATGGATTAATAATGGTAATACATCCATCAGTGGAGTATTTATCAGCTATAAAAAGACATATACTCTTTTTTTTTTTTTTTTTTTTTATGAGACAGAGCCTCAAGCTCTCACCCTGGATAGAGTACAGTGGCATCACAGCTCACAGCAACCTCCAATTCCTGGGCTCAAGCGATTCTCCTGCCTCCACCTCCCAAGTAACTGGGGCTCCAGGCGCCCACCACAATGCCCGGCCATTTTTTGGTTGCATTCGTCATTGTTGTTTGGCGAACCCGGGCTGGATTTGAACCTGCCAGCTCAGGTGTACATGGCTGGCGCCTTTGCCCGTTGAGCCACAGGCGCCGAGCCAAGACATATACTCCTGATACTCACAGAACATTGAAGAATATCAAAGATACCAAGCAAAAATGATCTGACTTTAAAAGTAACATAATGTCTGACTTCATCCACATGACATCCTGAAAATGGCAAAATTATAGGGACAGAAAACCAATCAGTCACGGGCTGAGTATGCCAGAGGCTGGTTATGGAGAGGACAAAAAGGAGTAAAAGCAAATTTGGGAGAATAATGGTCCTGCTCTATATCTTGATTGAGTTACATTTTCCAAAACGTGAAAAGAAAAACTTGCATTCTATGTAAGTATGCAACATATTGCAATTAAACAAAATATATTAACTCTATCAAAAACCTGATGCCTCCATTTTCATGGATTCCCCTAAGTTACAAGATACAGCCATAGTTTGGAGCAGAACTTTTTTGTCATTCAATTCACAAATGCTTACATAAATGTGATATAAGGCCCATATGTCTGCCTCTTAAAAATGTATGCTTTGTGTGGCATAAGCAGGAAGTTGAATAGATGGCTTGGCAGCTGTTAGCATTTGTTCAGTTTTCATTATTTGATATACATGGAAAATAAATCTTTTCTTTTGCCAGAAGTAGCAAAAAAAAGTGCCAGTTTTACTAAATAAATATTTTAAATCACAGTTTCAAACTGAAAAGACCAGGCAAAGTTGTCTTACAATTTTTTAAAATAAGGGAATTTATTAAAAATTGTTCTTAAGCTAAATACATATGACAATTTCAATAACATAAAATTTAATCTTTCAGGAGAAATTAATATAAAATACAAATAATTTCTACAAGATACATAAGACGGGTATACAATGGTACTCACTTTATAAAACTATAACATTTGGAAAATAGAAGCATCATTTTAGAAAGAAGAGGTATGATGGAATGACCCCATTGAGGACGGACATTCATTAGATTTCTGAAAGTTTTAACACCTTATTTCCTTCCTAAACTGGCTGTGTGTGACCCATTGTCAGCCAGGGGCTAAATCCACAAAAATACAGAGCAGACAATATCAAATCCTATTCTATATAACATTTTTCTACCAAAGTACTCTTTAAAATACTTTAATGACTTCTCATAGTGATATTATTAAAAATGCCACAAAGGCATATACTCATCGGTTTCTTCTCTGAACATATTCTTAAGAAATGTACAATGAATTAACTTGGTGAAATAAAATATTCCTAGTATACGGATATAGTTATTATCTATTATAGTCATTATAACTGTATCCGTATACTAGGAATATTATTATAATAGAACATTATTGCAAATGATTGTATATCAAGTTAAATTGCCATCAATATATTTTTACAACAGCAAATTGATTCTAAGAAAACTACACCAAAACCTCGGATATATGATAAGATGCAAATTTTTATTAAAATTATTATCAGAAATTGAACTGATTCATGAGATTTTTTCATTTCTCTGAAAATAAATGTATAAAGAATGTTAATTCTTATTTTATGACTTTTTAAGCCTACATTTATTTATCTTTATTTAGCAACAATCTTTGACTTGACAAAAGAGAATATGAGCTATGTAATAATGGGGAATAAATCTTAAGGAGACAGCTGGGAATGTTAGCTGATATATTCTGTATCATGTAACTGTTTTAAGTTCAACAACATAGTGGAAATAGCATATGTGTAAGTGATGAGTAAGTGACCCCAAACACCATGTTAATCATGGGGAGGAGTCTCTTATTAAGTGGTGTCTGAAAATAAGACCTGAGTAACTTAGGGCTCACTTAAGTAGGTGGAGTCCATGGAATGTCTCAGCCTCTTAATGCTATGCAGGTCATAAAATGGTAATGAAAGCCTCTCTCCAACACAGGATGTGAGGGGAAGATGCTCATATTCCAAACTCCACCCCTCAGATTTAGCCCTCACCTCAAAACCCTATTCAATTTAAGCAGAATTTCATGGTTGCAAACTCTTGCAAGGGATAGAGACTACAATGCAGGTCAGCGAAATTACATGTAACAATATGCTACGGACCTCTGAGTGACAAGGCTCTCTGCTGGGTGGAGGTATGGAAGTCGTAGATATCTGTACTAGTGGCGTTTATTTTTCTTGTCAGAAATATCATATGCACACAGGAAATTTGAAATGAGGGGTAATGGAGGTGTGGATCTGATGGAGAGGCAAGGGTTCCGTGAGAAGCAAAGCCAGAGAGACCCAGTCTCACGGGAGGAGCGGCCACAGAATGAGAGACCACGCATCTGTGCAGCTGGGCAGAGGTGTCCCCCACCTGATGAGTGTTCTCTTGAGGGCTCGGGCTGTGTGCTCTCAAGAAGGAAGAAGAGAATCGTTTGTGACTGTGTATCTCTCCCTCACCAAAGTTTCTTTCTTTCTTTTTTTTTTTTTGAGACGGAGCCTCAAGCTGTCACCTGGAGAGAGTGCTGTGGCATCACAGCTCACAGCACCCTCCAATTCCTGGGCTCAAGCGAGTCTCCTGCCTCCACCTCCCAAGTAGCTTGGACTACAGGCGCCCGCCACAACGCCCGGCCATTTTTTGGTTGCAGCCGTCATTGTTGTTTGGCGGGTCCGGGCTGGATTCGAACCCTCTAGCTCAGGTGTACGTGGCTGGCGCCTTAGCCCGTTGAGCCACAGGCTCTGAGCCGCTCACCAAAGTTTCTAAAACTGTAATTTAGGTGCTGGAGTGATACCTTATGCCAACACAGGGCGCAGTTCCCTGCCTCCACCCAACGAGAAGAACCCCAAACTAGAACTTCACCCAAAGCTACTTCACGCATTCTTCATCTTGGAAGTCAAAAATTATCTTCCTAAAGGATATTTTTATTAGGGCTGAAACAAAAGGTTACATTTTTGAGGGTTTGTTAATGACTAAAATGGAACTGAAGTCGTGGGAGGTACCTTGGGGAATTTATTGAGGGGGACTACTGGGAGACTTCCCATGGAGAATTAGGGATTTCGGTGTAGAAAAGGCTCTTGTCAGAGAGTAGAGAGTTCATCTAGGTTGACTAGAGATGCAGAAACTTGGGTGAACAGGGCTTTTTCAGGACTTCTTGGTTGGTCTCTCCAGCTTCAGGAAAGTTCAGTTGCATGAGAGGACTAAAGGAAGTTTCTCAGAGCAAATTATGTGATCACGAGATGCATTAAGACAATTTGGGAAAACTTTAATGTTCATTATCTAAAGCCCAAAGGAACGTTGATAGAGGTTAACTTGAGGTTTGGGACTAATGAAAAGAGCAAACTCTAGAGTTGTCTTTTATATTTACCCCTTGAACCACAGCCTTGGGTTGTGCAACAAGGGTACAGATGCGGAGAACTTGTCCAGGTGATACCATCTCTATATCTAGCTTACGGAAAAGCTGCTCCATACCAGGCGCTGCTGCTGGAGAACCCACCAGCAAATAATCCTGTGCAGGGCAGAATCAGGCACTCTCCCGAAGACTCACCTCTCCAGCAGGGCTCACCCAATGCTAATTAATGTCGTAGTTCCTCTGTAGCATTTTATGGCGTGGAAAGTCTTCATAAATTTTAGATTTAATTGTCCATAAATACAGGCTCTTTAGCCAGGTCTGTTATCAAACTTAGTCAGCTCAGGCTGTAGCAATATTGAAGCTACATTTTGCAGGACACCTACGCCTTTATTAACTATATTTTAAACCACAGGATCTTTCTTGTAATGGCTAAAACTATGAGACTGGGAGAACAATTGCCATCAACACTTTGGCTTTGGCCAAGGGAAATGCATTATTTATTATCTTTCTTACTGTCACTTTTTTAGCTGTGTCAATAAATAAGCCATAAACTCTGTGAGTGTGTTTGTGTGTGTGTGTGTGTGGGAGAGAAAGAGAGAGAGAGGGGGGGGGAGGGAGGGGGAGGGGGAGAGAGAGTGTGCGAGAGACGCGGAGTCCCGGGGGGGGGTGCGGGGGAGGGGGGGGTGGCGGTGGGGGGGGGGGTGCTGGCGGCGTGCCTGGGGGTGTGGTGATTTGGGTGCATCG
>CAUYRH010155333.1:0-11613 GCA_963574655.1 Perodicticus potto | reverse complement strand
AGACCTTTATATTTTGCATTTAGTAAGTTCTTGCCAACACGGCTGAAGATACAGAAGGGATTCGCCTGCTGGAATGGGGTTGTAAGGAGAATCCTAAGCACCAAAATAGTGCCTACATATCATGGGTCTCAGCTAGGTTGGGAGGGTGAGGTAGAGGTTGTGGGGAGCATATGAGGGAGGGTGGTGTTCACTGGGTGGGGGTGAACTGGAGAATGGAGCCGGACTAGCAATGGACTAGTGATAGTGATGGCCGAGGCCTGCGAGGCAGATGCAGGTGGTATGCTGTCACCTTTAACCCTTATGTCAGCACCACATGAAAGCAGGTGTTATTTCTCCCACTTTACAGGTAGAGAAGTTAGGTAACTTTCCTGTGATTCCAACAACTGGAAGCAGTTAGCCCAGGTCTCAAAGCCAACTCTGTGCACCGTTTTTCATCACATACCATTATTTGTCATTAATATAACACTGACGTGATCTCTGTCCTATTATTATTACCTTATAGCTATCTTTAAGTTGACTCATTTTTGAAAAATTTAGCCTTGTTACAAGGATACTATCTATGAGATCCTGGGTTTGATGTTCTATTTATTTTTCTTTCTAATATTCCTTAAAATAAAATCACGGTCATGACATTTTTTAAAAGTTCATCAATGTACCACCTAGTATAGCCGTTCTCAACCTGTGGGTTGCGACCCCTTTGGGGGTCAAACAATCATTTCCCAGGGGTCACCGAAGACCATCCTGCATATCAGATATTTACATTACGATTCATAACAGTAGCAAAATTACAGTTATGAAGTAGCAACAAAAATAATTTTATGGTCGGGGGTCACCACAACATGAGGAACTGCACTAAAGGATCGTGGCATTAGGAAGATTGAGAACCACTGACCTAGAAGAATGTCGTATACTCACCAGCGGTACGCAGAACTCAGCCTGGGAAACGCTGCTCTGTAACATAAATGATAACGTAAGAGCAATAACAACTTTTACTATCAGGCGCTCACCATCTGCCAATCACTGTGCGAAGCATCACCGTGGGTAGAACATGGTCACTGCAGTCGGACCTAGGTTTGCAATTCAACCCTGCCACGTCCTGAATATGTGAGCTTGAGCAACTTAGTTTTCTTCTCTGTGTCTTAGTTTCTTCATTATAACACAGGAAAATAGTGTCACTATTATCTAGAGTAGTTTTGAGAATGAAACACATGAATAACACTTGGACATGCCCAGCACATGTTAAGTGCTATTTAAGTATGAAGTCTGAACATTTTTTTTTTTGCGGTTTTTGGCCAGGGCTGGATTTGAACCCGCCACCTCCAGCATATGGGGCCAGCGCTCTATTCCTTTGAGGCACAGCCGCCGCCTTGAACATGTTTTGTATATAAGACATTGCTCCCTTATCTTTGCAACAATCTGGCAATGTGAGCATTCTTATTACCATCCTCATTTTATGGATGACAAAACTTAGGCTGAGAAATTTTCCTGAGAGCTCCCAGATAATACAGATGAAACTGAGATTCAAACCAGGGATGTCTGAAGCTCTACTACTAGACTTGTTTCGATCCACAGAATACTTCTAACACCCAATGTGGGATTTGATTTTATTTTCCTGCTAAGGAAAATTCTCTGTTACCTGCTGTGTATCCTACAATTCAATCCAATTTGACTCTGACCCTTTCCATACAGGCTTAGCACCAGATCCCACGAGACTGGCCTTACTTCTGATGTCAGGGGCACGTTCTGAACCACCTGTACTTCTGACCGACCAGCTATAAATCAGGGGGTTTCCAAAACCCGCTCCTGAGGTTTGATAATATGCGAGCATTGCACACAGAACCTGGGAAAACAGTTTACATGTCATTACCAGTTTATCAGACAGGATCCAAACCAGAAACGGCCAAACAGAAGAGGGGTGTATGGGAGGGGCTTAGAGCTTCTCTGTCTTCTCTGGAAGGAACCCTCCTGGCTCTTCCACCTGT
Source organism: Perodicticus potto (assembly GCA_963574655.1). NCBI lineage: Eukaryota > Metazoa > Chordata > Mammalia > Primates > Lorisidae > Perodicticus > Perodicticus potto. The sequence goes on along the minus strand of CAUYRH010155333.1, from coordinate 9,631 downwards.
GTTCTCCAAACCAGAAGCTCTCTGAGTCTCAATGTTTATGGTGTTTCCAGAAGTTCCATTATGTATATATGACTGATTAAGTCATTGGCCCCTGCCAATTAGTTCAATCTCCAGCCTCTCTCTCTCTTCCTGGAGGGTGAGAGGAACTCTCTATTCACCTGGTTAGTTTCTCTGGCAAACACCCCCACCATGAAGGTCTACCTAGGGGCCCACCAAGCATCACCTCATTAGGGTATGGTTGGAAGGGGCTTGTTAGGAATAACAACTATGTTTCTCTTACCCCATTACTCAAGAAATTCCAAGGGTTTCGGAAGCTCTGTGTCAGGAATTGGGGATGATAACCAAATATATATTTCTTGTTATATCACAATATCACAGAAGCCATAGCTGGTTTGCTTAACTACTTTGCCATCACCCCTTCCCCAAGAAAGGAAGCCCCCTTTCCTGACAGAGAGATGCTTAACTATTTATTTCTCAGACACATGGCCAGACTTTCTTTTGGGCCAACTGAACCTGGCCTGGTTTGGGGAAAGCACCCAGTGTCACCCTGTCTTTCAGTTTTGATTCTAGTTATGTGTGAGTGGCTCTTTGTTCTTGTTAACCTGTTGTAACATCTTGTGTCCCTGACACTGTCTGCCCAGGGCCTCTGTACCTGTACACAGGCGGTGGTCACTGTGTGTAGGTATACAGGACCACTGGGGGATACAGTGACCTGGAACAGACACATGCCACAGTGACAGTACCACAGTCACACTCATACATGGACACCTGGTCTTGTAAGTCTAAGGAGTTAAAGGCCTCTTTTCTGTTGTGTGAAACAGTGGTTTGCTTTAAAAAAGAGCTCGTGACAGAGTTCTTTCAGCTAGAGAACTTTACACAAAACTGTCACCTCTTGTTAACTTCATGAATCTATTCACTCTGCAGAGCTAGATTTACCCACACAATAATATTTTGGTTTTTGTTTCTCTACCTTCCATAGTAAGATCTTTGGGCAAAATTTTGTCCTTTTGAAGGCAAGAAATCCACACCCCTCCCACTTTTGGAAAGAATGAGCCAGAAATGATTCCACCCGAGGTACTTCTTTAGGTGTGTTCAGACCCCAAGTTTCATGGACATGGATGAGCGAGGATGTGGAAGAGCATAGCTGTGTCTGCGCCACCTCAGACAGCACTGGCTCTCCCTGCCTCCCCGTCAGGCTTCCCTCTTTTCTCCAGCCAGCTGCTCCGAGACACTCAGGATTCACTTCATATTTCTGTCCACTTCATACCTTCCTTGTCTCTTTTATTCTTTCTTCTCTTACTCTTTTCAACTTTCTCTCTTTTCCTACCTGACGGTCATTTCACTGAATCACCTGTGGGTTATGAGTATGCAACGTGGAGTCACAAGGTCACTTCAGCTCTGTCTGCCTCTGGTTCCTTCTTTCTTAAATGGGAAAACAACTGCTCTTATACCCTGGGCTTAGAATGAGGATCAAATGCGATAATACAGGCACTTAGCAAGTACCCAGTGCTCAATAAATCCTGGCCAGGGGCAGGCACAGTGGCAATTACAGCAGGTGTAGTTCTCAGTTAGACTCTAAGATGCTAGAGCAGAGGTTCTCAACTTGTGGGTTGCAACCCACAGGAACTGTATTAAAGAGCTGCGGCATTAGGAAGGTTGAGAACCACTGTGCTAGAGGGGAGAGACTGGTCTCAGGTTTGGTTTTTGCCCTCCAGAGTGAATCATAGCACTAAAGTCAGCATAAACACTCCATAGGTTTAAAGAAACTTCAAAATGTATGTTTTCTCTTCTGTCTGATTTATTAGAATTGCATTTAAATACATTTAGTGCTTGGCTGATGCTTAGACCCATTTTATAGAGTGTATGTGTCAGTGATTAAATAAAGGGCTTATTTGTAAGTATTTATCTTCCTGGAGAAATAACCACTCAAAGCCTTGTGCTTTTAAGACTCCTGCTGTTGGCCAACTGATACCTCCAGGAATGGGTGCAAGCCCGAAAGGAGAGCCACCTTCGTTCTTTCAGAAAGAAGCGAAAGCAGGCCTGATTCTAGAAGCACCAGGGAAAAAGAGTCAGGAATAGCTCTGGGAAAAGGGAAGTCTTTTGGGAGATGTCAATAACTAAAATTATCTCCCATTTCAGCAGCCGCGAAAAAGAGCCCCACCTGCCCCTTTCCTTAGAGGGGTGACCTCTCCCCCTGAGCCGACAGGATGGGCCCAGCTGAGGCATGGAGGGAGCAGTCATCAGGGCTCAGATTACCACCAGTGGGCATGACGTCAGGGTGGCTCCTAGCTCCTAAGAGCCTGGTGCTGGGAGGCAGCAGCTGTGCTCGGTGGCTGGAGCCCTGCTGGGGCTGGAGCTCTAGCGCATGGTAGCAGGATGGTAGATGGTATTTCCTCACCTGCAGGGAGCCCGGGATGCTTTTCTTCCTCCTGCTCAGTTCTTCTGGCAGGGTCTTCTTTCTGCAGCTTTCCCTAACAGGCCAGTTTGCGGTGGAGTTCAGGGGAGGGGGATTTCCAGGAGCCCCTGAGTGGATAAGAATGTGGGCAGCTGAGTTCTGGACAGGCTTTAGGTTTCTGGGATGTGTCTGCCAGAGCCACCAGTGGCGAATGAGGGGGCAAAAGAAATCAAACAGATTTGAATCTAGGCTCTGGAATCAAACAGACCCAGACAAAGTCCTAGATCCAGCTGTTGCAATGACACATATGCAAGTCACCTCTTTCTGAGCCTCAGTTTCCTCATCTGGAAAGTGAGGAAATAACATTTCTCAGGGATTTTCTTTTTCTTTAGGAGGGAGTGCCGAGGCTATGTGGGAGGGATGGGAAAACACGGGGATATACTCAGTGACAGTGGACACATGGCAGCTCCTTCCTGCCCCCTCCCCACCTTGAACTCCCAAATACTAAATAGATAACTAGCTGGATTTAAATTGCTACAGTTTAGTGCCTTTTAGAATGTCCTAATGATGTGTCAGCTCTTTACTGTTTGTTAGGAGACTGTCTGGAGGGGGTTTCTTAACACTCATGGATTTTCTTTGGTATTCAAGTCTTTAAATCTAGGGTTACCATGGTGCTGACAAGGTCACCATGTCCAGAGTTGTCATACCCAGAGTGGTAGAATCAGGGCCAGGCCTTCAATCCAGGTCATATAGCACCATTTGCAATTTCCTTGCCTCTCAGGGTGTTCTCACAGCCTCTGAGCATTTGAATTCACTATTTCTTCTGCCAAGAACAACCATCCCCCGACTGAGCTAACTTGTTTGTCTGCTGTTAAGATTTACAACAGGCGGGCAGCACCCATGCCTCAGTGGGTAGGGAGCTGGCCACATACACCTAGGCTGGCGAGTTCAAATCCAACTTGGGCCAGCTAAAAAAACAGCAGTGGTGGGCAGCACCTGTGGCTCAAAGGAGTAGGGTGCCAACCCCATATACCAGAAGTGGCGGGTTCAAACCCAGCCCCAGCCAAAAACTGAAAACAAAAACAAAAACAAAACAGCAATGGCAACAACAACAATAAAAATACCCAGGCATTGTGGAGGATGCAGCTACTAATCCCAGCTACTTGGGAGGCTGAGGCAGGTGAGTCACTTAAGCCCAAGAGTTTGAGGTTGCTGTGAGCTGTGATGCCATGGCACTCTACCGAGTGTAACATAATGGGACTCTGTCTCAAAAAAACCCAAAAAATTCAGGTTAGGAGTCACCTCCTCTGAGAAGCTTACCTCAACTCGTACCCTCCCACCCCTCCCTGAGTTGGGAGACTCCCCCTGCAGCTTCTAGGGCCCTTTGAGCTGAGCTCTGAGGAGGCATTTCTCACCCTGTGTTGTTTCCATGTCTGTTTCCCCTACTTGACAGTGAGCTTCTTGAGGATTCAAGCCAAGTCTTACTCATCTGTGTAACTCTGGTTTTATGTCTGGCACACTGTAGGTACTCCATAAACTATTCATCCAAGGAATAAATAAGCAAATGAACAAATTCAGTATATTCTCGGTGGGTGTAAGTTGCTCGTGTTGGTGATTTTTCTAGAAAGGCTCCTACTCTGTTAAACAGGATGACAGAACCCTGCCTGCCCACACCAACCCATCTGTTCTTAGAGATATCTTTGCCTCTCACTGGGATGGTCTTCCTCCCCATGACCAGAGTGCAGCCTCTTACTGCTTTAACTGTATGTCTGTCCATCCTTGAAGGTCCTAAGGACTAAAAAGCCTCCGTAAGTGAGGCCCGGAGAAGCCTGATATTTGGAGGTTGATTTAGGACAGCGCTTTCAGCTTTCTTGTGGCTCCAGCCTTGGTTGACATCCTTACAGGTACCCAGTTCCCAGAAGATGCATTAATAGAGATGTCACTATGTTGCACTCCAGAGCATAATAGAAGTAACCCTAATGTGCATTCATTCATTCATTCACTCATGTATTCATTCAATTGTTCCCCCTTCCATTAGGGCCCATAATCACAAAGTGACTGTACATCTTTATCACTCATATGACTCCAGTGTCACTCAAAGCAAGCAATTAGATTTTCCCAAAGGCCAGATTTTGGGGTCAAGAGGGCAGGCTGATGGCTTTAAAATATGCAGTAGAATCCTGAAGTAGTATGCCTCCCCCTACCCCATAGCCATATGCTCCCAAGATCTAGTAGCAGGTTCAGAGACATAACTACTCTCTTCTCTTTCCTAGGGAAGGGGACAGCCAGCCAGCCAGCCAGACTACCAGGCTCTAGCCACACTAACCTTGCTCTTGTGTAGAAATGAACAAACTTCCTCCTGGCCTCCCTGTGTGTCTCTAGGTCAAGTGGAGGAAATTGACGAGATGTTGAAGGGTTCAACTACTGCCATGGGATCGTCGGAAACTGACCTGGGATATGAGAGGCTGTGGAAGAGTCATTTCACTACTGTGAGCCTCTGTTTGCTGAGTCTGTGATGAGGTTGTAATCCCAGCTCTTTCTCCCTTTCAACAGTTGTTATAGGGATTAACTGAGGTCATGCTTGTAAAAATGAAAAGGACACTAATAGTTAATGTTCACTGGATGCTTATAAATACTAGGAACTGTTGCAGTTTACATTTTATAAAGGACTTGAAGCTTAGCAAAGTTAAGCACTTTGCTCAAAATCACACAGCAAATACGTGACAGAGCATGAATTCCCTGTGTGTGACCTCAGAGCCTAAAGTTTTAATTGCTATAGCATATCTTGTTTCATCTTTTAGCTGTGTGACCTTGAACAAGCTAGTTTCTTCTTTGGTCTTCAGTGGTAACACTTGAAAATGAGAGCCTTGGCCTGGATTACTATGCTCAAATCCTTTTCAGCTCTAAATTTCTGGTTACATTTTTAACAAAGACGACAGACACATACCACATTATAAGTCTTGTTTCCTCAAAGTCTGATCTTTGAGCATGAAAGGACTTGACCATTTGCAGACTCTAGCTGAGAAAGCAAGCAGATTGTAACACACATTTGAATAGCAGAGCCAAGCCTCCTAAGTGGGAAATGGATGTTGTAATACAAAGGCAGTTAGTGGGGTCCTTGGAGGTTTCAGCAGGATGTAATTATGGTTCTTTAAAAAGAGGCTCGCATATGTTTTTGAGCAAACTTAACAGATGCCCGGATGTCATGTCTGTATTCTTTAGGGAGTCTAGGATGACTAATTTTCTACAGCAACTTTGCATAGCACATTGGAACAACCCATTGCAAATCAATTCCTAGGGTGCAACTTAATGAAAACTTTCATTGATGATTCAGATTAATCTAAACACCTTTATAAAAATGGCCACAACTTCATTTCTGCCTGGTCTACTCTGTGTTTGATAAACAAGATGGATAGTTTTCTCTGCAGTTACCACTTAATGTGACCCTTTATAAAAAAGAAGTCCTCAGCCAGGGCTATTCACAGAGTGAGGGTTTTAAGGCTGTGTGGTTCAGAATGTCTGGTGCAATATCCCTTGCAAAGTTTTGTGACTTCCTTAGAGATTTCTTTGAGCTTTGTGCCCCAGGGAATCTTCTAGATGGTTCACTACCATTTTATTGTACAATTAAGTGTACATTGATTCTAAAGAATCAATGCACCTTTAAGGCAGTTTAGGGGCCATTTCCTTACCCCAACATATGCTCTCTGAAAAAGTCTTTTGGAAACTCATGTCCACCTGAGGCTGTAGCGAATATTGAGCAATCTCATCAGGAAATCGAAAGATAACATGTCTAGTTTCCTTTGGTGGGTGCCTTGACATCTCTTTTCTTGCCAGAGCTCTAACCAGTCTGATAAATTTCCTATCAAATCTTCTGAATTGAGTGGCCTGCACTCCTGGGTTTGCTCTTTTGTACTAGTTGCCTCAGAGGCAAGAAGTTTTCCTTGTAACAACAAACATTGGAAGATGGTTGAACACAGGAGCCTTGCACGTGTCTGGCTGGGGCAGAATGTCAGCTTTTCAGTTGCCTCCAACTATTCAGAACCCTCCATAATTTCATAGCCATCGATTTCCCCTCCTCCCCCAAAGTGCTCTTTCATTGGCCTATTGCCCACATCCCGTAATTGCACCAGTCACCCCTGTGACCTTTCCTTTGCTGAGCCCGATTAATAATGTACTCAACACATTTCCCTGTTGCATCAAATACCAATTTGACCTGAATGGGTGAAAGAATGGCTAATGAGGAAATGGTTAAGTCTTCTTATTGGACAAGCCTTTTCATTGAGCGGGTCTTGGGAGATGGGAGAAGAGAAAGGTGCATTGTAACATTTTGCTTAGCAAGTTTTTCTCAAATTCTGCAGCAGAGTCTAATTCTAACTACCTAGATTCAGCTATTGTGCGGGTGAGACAGCATCCTCTGATATTGGGAGACTCTAAGCAGTAAAGGACTGATATGACACAGATTTCTGGCAGGTGTTTGCCCACTCCTCAAATGTTTCTGCTAAATATTTTGGATCACATGGAGAATAATTACAACATGGAGTAGAACACTTATTTAGAAAAGAAGGATGGAAGGAAATAGAACAGTCCTCTGTTTCCTGTGATACTTTCTTTGTGTCCTGAAATGGCCTGGGGATGTGCTAAGTCAAAGGAGGGCTGGCTGAAACTGGACTGTATAACCACAAAGAGAACATGGTGCTTGGGCTTGCCGGCTCCCCATTGTACACAGATACATCATTTGTAGTTGCTTTGAAGGCCAGCTTTGTTGATAGTTAATGTTAAAGGGACGTGAGCCAGGAGATATGGCTTCCAAGCTTGTGTAATAGCAGCCAGCCAGGTCCTTTAACTCTGAGTTTTGGAAGGATTCCGTGATTCCACAGGAAGAGGGTGTTTACTTGGCCATTTACTTCTTAGCTGCTGATAGCCTTGTACATAGAATGTCAGAGGTAGAGATTCTTTTAAGACTTCTAGTCCAAGTCCCCATTTTACAGATGGGGAAACTGGGGTCTCAGATGGTAAGGGACTTGCTCAGTGTCATATGGCAAGTTGGCCTCTGTAATCCTTGCCACCCCTGGAAAAGAATTGCAGAAAAGTGAAGCAACCATAATAACCAAAGTTTACCAAGCATTTACCTTGTGCCAGAGCCTGTGTTGAAAACTTTATATGCATTATTTCCTTTAATTTTTAGAAAAACTCTGGTACATAGGTATTGTTTATTATCTCCATTTGCTCAATGGGGCAATGCAATTTTGAGAAAATAAATGTGGAGGAGGCAACACTCAAATCCTTACCGTCTGCTGTCTGAGTCTGCATTGGGAATCACCAGGTTCTTCCATCTTCTACCTGATTCTCGCGGAACTCCCCCTCATTTTACAGGCGAGGACACTTCTCACCTAAAAGAGGAAAGCAATTTTCCCAGGACCCGTCAAATAGTGGAGAATGTTGTTATAGCTATTGAGCCTAGCAAACATTTATTTAGCACTTACTGTGTGCATCATACGTTACATTTACTTATTTGTTACCACAATTCTAGAAGAAGTAGGTACTACTGGGTGAGGTAAAAGCCCAGGGAGATTAAGAATAATTTAGGATTTAAACAGCAGCCATTCAACTCCAAAACTTGACTTCTCTAATTCCGCTTTACCAGAGAAAGCATTTTGGTATCACCTATACATACATTTTCTGTGTCTCCTTTAAATCCTCATACTAACCCTGTAGGTAAGAGATGGGGAAACCTGGATATACTTCTAGCTCTGCCCACTGAATGCACATATGCTGCTGGAGCCAGCCACTTCCCCTTTGGCATGCCTCAGTTTCCCCATTTGTGTCTGCTTATGCTACAGTATCTTGTAAGACAGTAAATGTGCACTTGTTTCCCAAGCTGACCAGTGCTGAATGGGGATTCTTCTGGATCTTTCCATTAGGTCCCTGCATCCCTCAAGGTCTGAGAGCTTTCTCTGTCGCTCCACCCACTCAGTTCACCATTGGAGGGTTCACATTTGTTGCGAGTTAGATGACAGCTGGGTTTATATTTTCTTCAGATGGAGTGTGGCCTGGGTTTTAAATGGCTGTCAGCAAGATCTCTTTTCTAGCTGGCCCAGAGGGACAATGGAGTTGGGCTGACAGCATTCCTCCAGATGTCTAGGGGTAACTGCAGACGGGAGCTGTAGGGCCCTTAGCACTGAGTCCCCATCCTCTGTGCACACAGAAACACTGGCCCTGAACAGACTGACCCTCACTCCAAAATCCTGCCCCACTTCCATGAGGCGGCTAAGAGACCAGGCCTGAGAGGTTGTGATAACAAGTAAGGCTGAGAAACAGCTGTGGAAACCAGTTTTCAGGAACTCCTGGCCCCATCAGCAGTACATTCTAATTATCTCACAGCATTTGGCCAGTTGGGCTGTTGGGGTTTCTAGGAAAAATTCATTTTAACTTTAACCAGTCTTATTGTATTCTTTTTTAATCTGGGTAAAGGAATATTGTTTTTTCTCTCCAGTCTACACTGATTTCTTTCTTATTTTGAATCCTGTAGAACATAATTCTCTCTGAAATCTAGCAGAGGCAACATTTTGGGGAGTGACTTCTTTGGGGGTCACAATGCCAACACTTTCACAGACAACAACCAAACCATTCTCACAAAAGCAGCCCATCTGTCTGCATAACACACATGCTCTCTTGCTTCCCCCCACCCCCTACAGTGAATGGTGTCTCCTGAAGCGGCCCTGCCTCGGTATGTTTAGTGACCCAGACCTCAGGCTTTAGTTCAGTTTCCCTTTTGTTGGATTTTTTTTTTTTTTTTGTTTGTTTGTTTGGGTTTTTTCGGTGATTTTATTCTCATTTGAGAAGTTGTTTATTCTTTTTTTTTTATTAAATCATAGCTGTGTACGTTAGTGCAATCAAGGGGTACAATGTGCTGGTTTCGTATACAATCTGAAATGTTTTCATCAAACTGTTTAGCATACCCTTCTTCGCATTTTCTCAGTTATTGTATGAAGACATTTGTATTCTGCGTTTAGTAAGTTTCACCTGTACCCTTCTAAGATGCACCATAGGTGTGGCCTCACCAATTAGCCTCCCTCCACTGCAACTTCCCCCCCTCCCATATTCTTGTGCTATAGTTGGGTTATAACCTTCATATGAAACCTTTAAATTAGCTTCATAGTAGGGCTGAGTACATTGGATACTTTTTCTTCCATTCTTGAGATATTTTGCTAAGAAGAATATGTTCCAGCTCCATCC
>CAUYRH010155331.1:0-27479 GCA_963574655.1 Perodicticus potto | reverse complement strand
CACCCCGCCCGCCCACCGCAGGCCTGCCCCTCGCCCACCACTCCCCCCCTGGCCCGCCCACCGCAGGCCTGCCCCTCGCCAACCCGAGGCCGGCTGGTGGTTTCGCTCCACACTCAGGAAATGCTTGGGCGGGCTCTTTAGCAACTTTTCATAACCCAAGTGACTTCCAAGAGCAGAGAGCTTTTGTCCTCCTGGGCGACCCGGCGGCTTCAGACTGGACATGCCCCAGCAGCTCTCCGCGGTGGCAGTGGCGGCGCTCTGCGTGTCCCTGGCCGGTGAGTGACACACCGAACATCCTCTCACATCTAAACGCAATCTGGTTTAGCGACAGCATGGCCTGTAGACGCAACTTCAGTCACTGTGGGCATTGGGTGGGCGGCGTCTCCTCCTCGCTCTCCTCCGCGTGCGGACACACCTTCGCTTTCGACAAGGGCTGTCACAGTTAGAACTTGTTTTCTGTGAGTTAGGCAGAGTAAGTGGTCAGCCCCAGAGACAGCGACACTGCCCCTGGATCTCAAAAGGCTTCTGGACACCTGATCCGGGAGTCTGTAGAAATCACTTAGATTTAAGGGATGGAGAACTGATGCCGGGCTTAGAAATGGAGACCCATGGCTTGTTACCTAGGAAAAGGGGCTATGTCTTACTTTTCCCGGCTTTCTTAAATGGGAGTCCTGTTTCTATTCTGTAAACGGTGAATCGTCAAGATGCCTCATACGTGTTCTGACATAATTTCCATTTCAGAACAGTGTAAGGTAGGGTGTCAAGGATTCAAAAAAAACATCCCATTGTATTTCAGACTGGAGATGCCCCTCTGGGAAGCTGAGCTTAGAGTGATTGTTTCATTCCCAAGCCCCTTGCTTTCACCAGAGCATTTTCTCCCTAGGATATTGAGTCCTCTTGGGTGCTGTAGTTGTTTCTGCTGTCGAGTTTGCCAGTTAGTTTAAAATTCCCTCTAGAACCGCTGAACGTATGAGAGAACTATGTCCCTTCACACTTTCCTGCTAACGTGCTCAGATGGGGGACACAGCAGCCCTTGGTTGTACCATGAACATTCAAAGTGTTATGAAAGCTGTGTGGAGGGTCGTGCCAGGCTGCCATAAACCGGGCTGTTTTTCTTTGTGTTGTGTCTTCAGAATTATAGTTTCAAGTTTTGGGGGGATAGAAGAGGAAGTAGTTATTCTATTTCTCAGGGAAAACTAATAAAAGAAGCAAAAGGCCTCAGCCCGTGATCACCTATGGAATGGCCCACAGAGTAGCACAAGGTGTTGCCAAATGCGAGGGCAGGTGATGGGGACGTGCCCACATCACCCTCTCCTGTCTGAGCTGCAGATTCTTAGAGGTGAACTGGGTAAATGAAGTGTGAGAGGTTTTCTTCAGAGGTGAACTGCTGCCCCAGGGCAGATCGGTGTGACATGGCCTCTAAAGGGTCACACATGAGTGGACTCAAACCCCTGCCCAACCTCCCCAGCAGGGAGGCCTTGTTCACAGCACCCAGCTTTCAGGCACTTGGTTTCTTCGCTGAAAAATGGGGGCAATAACCTTCTCTGCCAGGGTGCTGGGAAGACAAATGGGACAGCGGCTGTGGAGCAGTTACTTCCCCACTTTAACTCACTGTATGGCTCCCACTCCTCACATTTTCTCTCCGGTCCCTCTCTCCATTCCCCTTCACACCTCCTGATTGTGAGCCCCTTCTTCACTCAGTACAGGGGACTCCTCAGCACATAGTAATAATAATGACAGCCACCACCTGCGGGCACTGTTTGTGTGCCAGACATTGCTCTGAGCACTTTCATCCTCACAATAGCATGTGAGTGCTGATTTTGTCTCCATTTTACTTCTGAGGAAGTCCTATAGCTTGTAAGCGACAGAGGTGAACTTTGAACCAGAGTTTGTGCCCACAGCAGCAAGGCTGTGTGCTCTACACACACCTCTCTCTGTTTGCCTGTATTAACTTCTTTAGCCTCATAACCCTGGAAAGTAAGCAGTACTAGTATCCCCATTTTACAGATGAGGCGCTGAGCAGAGGCAGGTTGAGGAATTGCTTGGGATTTCCCTGAGATTGGCAGCCAAGAAGTCTGGCTTTTGAGTTCATGCTCTGCCCTGCTGCACTACACAGCCCTGCATGCCCATTGAATTGGGAATAGGCAAAAAGCACCACCTATTTTGCTGGAGAAAATACAGCCTCTGGGTGAACTAGCTGAGTAATCTCTATCCAGTCTCTTTGCTTTCCTGGTCTCAAATCCGCACCCTCCCCCCCCCACCCCCCCCCATAGAATGAGAGTCTTTAAGTTTGCATCAGTTACGTTTAAGTTCAGTACCCAAGAGACAAGTACAAAATAACAGTGGGTTCAACAGAATAGATATTTGTTACTCTGTCGTGTAAAAACAAGCCCAGAGGAAATGAGACCAATTCTAGTGCCCAGGCATATCACTAGGGATCCACCATCCTAGGGTCTTCCTGCAAGGTCCCCTCATGGCTCCATATGACTGCTGGAGTTCCAGCTATCACATACAAGTGGCAGGCTGGTTAGAGAAGGAAAAACAGAGGGGCAATAGACAGGTCACCCAGCTGATTCAGCTCCCTTCAACCAGCCTTCCCAGAAGGCCCACCGTGTGATCCTGGCATTCACACATAGACTTGCTTTCCTGGTCTCAAATTCATCCTCCAGAAAATGAGAAGATTTTAGTTTGTGTCAGCTAAGTTTAGGTTCACCTGCACACAAGTGCACGCTATTGCTTCAGCCAAAGCTCGGTCATACCCTTCCACTAGCTAGAAAGGAAGTTTAGACATAGAGTTCTTTATTCTAGGCCACAAGTGCTCAGCTTAAGCTTGGGGTTCTGTTACTAAGAAAGGAGAGGAGGCTGGATTTTGGAGGAGTCAGCCAGCAGTCTCTGCTCCAGGGCCAGAGCCCCTTTTATTCTCAGGCTCCCTTTGACTCTCTGCTGTGCCTGGAGGTGCTGAGGCTTAAACTCTGGTTCCCTGCACCTGTGTGTGGCCAGGCCTCTCCACATGCTCCCGCCTGTCCTCAGAGCTCTGCAAACAAAGTGCAGTGTCCGAGGCCTGCCAGGCCTGCTCTCTGCTGGTCTCCCCACCGCTGCCTCTCCCATACCCTCTTTATGTTCCCGTCGTGCTGACCCTCTTGCTGTTCTCCAAACATATGAGGATTCTAGAGCCTCTGAGCCCTGGCACAAACTCTTCCTTCTATCTGAAATACCATCTACTCTCTTTTTTTTTTATTTATTCATTTTTTTGATGGAGGATGCAGGCATCGATCTCTCTACCTCTCACAACCCAGCTATTTTTTTTTTTTAATTTTGATTTTGATTTTTTTTTTTTTTGAGACAGAGCCTCAAGCTGTCACCCTGGATAGAGTGCTGTGGCATCACAGCTCACAGCAACCTCCAATTCCTGGGCTCAAGCGAGTCTCCTGCTTCTGACTCCCAAGTAGCTGGGACTACAGGCGCCCGCCAGAAAGCCCGGCGATTTTTTGGTTGCAGCCGTCATTGTTGTTTGGCGGGCCCGGGCTGGATTCGAACCTGCCAGCTCAGGTGTACGAGGCTGGCGCCTTAGCCCGTTGAGCCACAGGCGCCGAGCCTTCATCTACTCTCATACCTGCCTGAAGACTTTCTCCCTGTGCTGGATCCTCCAACCTACCCCACCCTCCTCATAGCACCTAGGGACTCCATAATAACACCTGTGGTCTACATATGTTTCTGCCTCGCAGCTCTTTGAGAGCACCCCATGCTTGGCATGGAGCCTGCCCCAGAGGAGGCCTCTATATTCCTGTTGAATTCCATGTGGCCAGAAACCAACCCACTGTCAGGGAAATACCTAGACAAGATCCCTACTGGTCGCTGACTTTCCTAGGGACTGGGCAATGACTCACCTCTTTGCTACCCCCGCCTGTTGTAGGGGAACCAAAACCTTCTCATGCGTTTTCCTGAAGCTATTTATTTATTTATTTTTTTTTTTTTTTTTTGAGGAAGAGCCTCAAGCTGTAACCCTGGATAGAGTGCCGTGGCATCACAGCTCACAGCAACCTCCAATTCCTGGGCTCAAGCGAGTCTCCTGCCTCTGCCTCCCAAGTAGCTGGGACTACAGGCACCCACCACAACGCCCAGCCATTTTTCGGTTGCAGCTGTCATTGTTGTTTGGCGGGCCCGGGATGGATTCGAACCTGCCAGCTCAGGTGTACGTGGCTGGCGCCTTAGCCCGTTGAGCCACAAGTGCCGAGCCAGGGCTTTGAATTTTTATTTCCCTTCAACTAAATATAAATTTTTGGTAAGGGAGTCAGTGTAAAGATTCAATTCAATTATCCTAAGCAAATTACTCATCTATTTTCCTGATTATATAACCTAAATACTTATTTAAAAAATTTTTTTCTTACTTCTTAAAAACTTAGATATTTCTATTTTATAATTACCGCAACAGGTAGCACAATTACTGTGTAGACCTTCATTTTTTCCAAAGCCTGGTCGACAGCTATCCAGACGTTCTACTTGAAAACTGTGGTCCACAAAATGCATAGCTGGTACAGTTTTATTAACGTGGTGGTAGAAAATATATGATTGACTCCGAAAAAATTCTTCTATTCGATTTCTTGCCTAAAATTTGAAATATCAGAGAGGAGTACAAGTACTAAACCACGAACCAAATTTCTCCTGCAGTATCTAAGGCAATAAGCATGCCATACTTTATACAGCAGGTTAATTCCTGAGAAGTCGTGGTAATGCTAACAATTAATCTAGTCTCGACCTTATTAACTTGTCAATTCACATTCAATGGTTAAGAAAAAGTAAATTAAGGTTAAAAGAAAATTATTTGCATGCCTGTTCTATATACAGGAATAGATAACTGGGAATTCCTTATTTCCATAAGATCATCAAGGAAAAAAGAGTCAATCAAACTGGAAAATAAGACACAAGACTTTTTTTCTAATCAGCACTACACACTAATGATGTACATTTTATTTTTTGAGCATAGACTTAAATAATGACTAATATTAACTGATATTAAATCATAAATCACACACAACATTAATACAACATTAAGGGTATGGGCTCAGGAACTAGACCAGGGGAGTGAAGGGATTTTTTTTTTTTTTTTTGAGACAGAGTCTCACTTTGTCACCCTTGGTAGAGTGCTGTACCATCACAGCTCACAGCAACCTCAAACTCTTAGGCCTAAATGATTCTCTCGTTTCAGCATCCCAAGTAGCTGGGACTACAGGTGCCCACCACAACGCCCGGCTATTTTTTGTTGCAGTTGTCATTGTTGTTTAGCAGGCCCAGGCTGGGTTCAAACTCACCAGCCTCGGTGTATGTGGCTGGTGCTGTAACCACTGTGCTTTGGGCGCCAAGCCAAGTGAAGGGATTTTTAAGACTATATCCTCAGCCTCTGAGGACAGCAGAAGACAAAGCAATTATTATGACCTGTATAGATACAATTTTGGAAGCACCATTGTTTTAGCTTATGATGACATGATTGTGAGGTGCTTCTTTGAGCTGTTTAATTGTCATTTGGGGAACCAGGGACCATCCTTCTGTTATAGATAAAATTCACAGTATTATCTGAAAAGCTGTATAATATTCCAGATATACCATCCCAAAATAACACATCTTGAAGTAGCCAAGAATCTTACAATGTTAGTTAAAAAAGCTGAAACCAAAAATCAGTAAGACTTTATATTTACGATTTTTTTAAAAAAGAATAATTTTTGGGAGGCTTGAGCTCACAAGTTTGAGACCAACTTGAGCCAGGGCAAGACCCCATCTCCAAAAATAAGCTGGGCGTTGTGATGGGTGCCTGCAGTCTCAGCTACTTAGGAGGCTGAGACAAAAGGATCGCTTGAGCCCAAGAGTTTGAGGTTGCTGTGAGCTATGATGCCACAGTGCTCTATAGAGGGTGACAAAGTGAGACTCTGTCTCAAAAAAAAAATTTGCACTTACTTCTTAGAAATGTTTTTATTATTGATAAATACAACACAGTGAAATAAATTTTTGAAGAAACATTTTAATTAATGATTTATAAATATTTTTAAGTGGCTTTATTTATGACCCCAATACTTCTTCCTTACATTGAAATTCTCACCTGGAGGACATTATGATTAGTTATATCTTCACAGTCATCAGATTTATTGCACAAACCTCTCCATCCTGGTGCAAAAGGATTAACTAGAGAGGAAAATAATGATAGGTTCACAAGAGGATTCTAAAAAGTTTGAAACATTTCAATAAAGCTCCAAATGGTGAACTCAGTATGCATGCAGGCATACATTTAATCCAGCTAGCTAATCCTAGTAATAAAGTAAGGTGCACGATTGGAGTAATTTATACATTATGATTTCACTCCATCTGGGGGCTAATGTAAGTAACTACAAGGCTTTAAAAATAAAGAAATTTGATAATTTGGTTTGGTTACTCCTTTTTATTAAGTTCTAAAAAATACAAGTTAAAATTCTATAAGAAGTTATGAGTGAAATATTAGCTCCACAGTTAAAAGCTATCTGAATAAAATGATATTGATTTCAAAATGTTAATATATCATACGTGAAAGTAAATAATTAGTGTGTTAATTTTCAAAACCATAACCAAGCTATGACCAACTATATACTTTAGTAGTTAACAAACATTTAAGACCTATTATTTATAAGATATCATATTAATATGGTAATTAATTTGTAATCTGTCAATGTTCAGGACTAAATTCATAAAGAAATGTTAAAAAAAGTTTACCTTGAAAGGCTATAAATAGCTCATGTATGAGGCCACGTTCTGGAATTTCCACAGAATGACATTTATATGACGGTTCTATGACATGGCATGATAAATCAGACATTAGATTATCCAAGATTTTCTTTAGCACTCTAAAGAGAAGATCATTATATCTTCCTACACAAGACTTCGTGGTAAAACGTACAGCCATCTGATATGAATAATCAGGTTCTCGATAGGCTTGAAAAAAGATGAGGATAAGAACAATTGTGCCAAGTAATAATAATTTTCTCTACCAAACAATTTTTAAATAATGTGTAATAGATCCCATCAATCTTGCAAATAAGCATAAAAACTTTGACTTATCTAATAAAATGTCTTATCAGTTTGTCTTCACAAAAATATACAAAGAAAATAACTTTTTATTATTATTATTATTTTTTTTTTTAGAGACACAGTCTCACTTTTATTGCCCTCAGTAGAGCTGCTGTGGCATCACAGCTCACAGCAACCTCCAACTCCTGGGCTTAGGCGATTCTCTTGCCTCAGCCTCCCGAGTAGCTGGGACTACAGGTACCTGCCACAACACCCAGCTATTTTTGTTGCAGTTTGGCCAAGGCCGGGTTCAAACCTGCCACCCTTAGTATATGGGGCTGGCGCCCTACCCACTGAGCCAGAGGCGCCGTCCCAAAGCTAATAACTTTAACGAAAAGTGTTATTTTCCTTTGATAGTGTATTGTATTATTTACTTAGTACAAGAGGTGAACTGGCTTCTGTGGGTTGGCTATATAGAACAGTTAACAAGTATCAAGCAAAAAAATAAGGCTTTTCGGAGAGGGTCTTAATTTTCAGAAAGCATCATTTCTGTCAGCATAGTCCAGCAAAAGTATCATTGATATGCCTTTATAGCAGTGTTTTTCAACCTTTTTTAATCTCATGGCATACTTGAACCTATAGTTAAACTTCCCTGGCACACTTAAATGTTGATCAAAAAAAAAAAGTAAAAAAATATACTCACTGTGGTTTGAACTTCTTTCAAAAATAATTAATCATCTTGGCTCAGCGCCCAAAGCATAGCGGTTATGGCACCAGCCACATGCACAGAGGGTGGCAGGTTCAAACCCAGCCCAGGCCTGCTAAACAACAGCTAAACAACTGCAACAAAAAAATAGCTGGGCGTGGTGGTGGGCCCCTGTAGTCCCAGCTACTTGGGAGGCTGAGGCAAGAGAATCACTTAAGCCCAAGAGTTTGAGGTTGCTGTGAACTGTGATGCCATAGCACTCTACTGAGGGCGACATAGTGAGACTCTGTCTCAAAAAAACAAAACAGAACAAATCAAAAGAAAAAAACAATGATTTTTAAAATTTTTCACAGCACACTTAAGATCCTCTCATGACACACCAGTGTGCTATAGTACACTAGCTGAAAATCACTGCTCTATAGAATTAAACATCAGTATTAAACTACCTGCCAAATCGTGATAAAGTAGATTATGCTTATATATCTAGACAGTGGGAAATGGGGAAATTATTGCCTATAACAAATTCATTTTTACTAAATGAAGAAACCATACACTTAATTCTGATCCAATTAAATGAATACATTAAAATGTGCCTAAATTCTTGGCCAGGTGCAGTGGCTCATGCCTGTAACCCCAGCACTTTGGAAGGCAGAAGCAGGAGGATAGTTTGAGGTCAGGCGTTTGACCTGTTGACCAGTCTGGGCAACATAGCAAGACCCTGTCACTAAAAAAAAGAAAAAGAAATTAGCTGGGCATGAGGTGTGCACCTATAGTCCCTGTTACCTGGGAGGCTGAGGGAGGAGAATCCCTTGAGGCCAGGAGTTCAAGATTAAGGTAAGTGGGCGGTGCCTGTGGCTCAGTGAGTAGGGTGCTGGTCCCATCTACCAAGGGTGGTGGGTTCAAACCCGGCCCCGGGCAAACTGTGACAAAAAATAGCTGGGTGTTGTGGCGGGCACCTGTTGTCCCAGCTACTTGTGCTGAGGCAAGAGAATTGCCTATGCCCAAGAGCTGGAGGTTGCTGTGAGCTGTGATGCCACCACAGCACTCTACTGAAGGTGACAAAGTGAAACTCTGTCTCTAAAAAAAAGAAAAAAAAAAGATTAAGTAAGCTATGAGATACCACTGTACTTCAGCCTGAGCGAGTGATACAGTGAAACCCTCTGTCTCTTAAAAAAAAGTGCCTAAATTCTTACCAAACAGCAGAAAGTCGTATCTCCTTTGTATTGTTTTTTCTTCTTGGGTTTCTGCCTTGACAGTCTTATAAGAAAAAGTACATGTGTAAAGTCCAGACAAAGGTTCCAGAAAATCTTTCACCAATAGCTCTCCTATTTTAGTTATATTTATTCGATTATTTCCTAAATAGAAATAGTAAATTACTTGGCTATTTAATATACAACAATTCAAACATTACTTACAAATATATATAAAAGTTTTTTAAAATGAACTATCATTAATAGTTCAAAAATCCAGAAAAATCTTAACTTTCATATTACTCTATGGAAAAAACCACAAGATAAGTGCATTTTTGAAATATATTTTAGTTTTCTTTGATTCATTTTTTGGCATTTAGTTTCAATTGGAAGTGAGATTACAATGCCCTGCAATATGATATGATTTCTTCACGTATGATAGAAATTAATCAATAATGCTTAAATTTCAAGTCACTCTTTTTAACATCATAAAAAATAACATATTTGATATTTCCTATTCCTGGTGCTACAAGGATAAATTTTACTTTATTTTTATTTTGTGAGATACTGTCTCATTGTTGCATGGGCTGAGTGACCTCAAGTGATCCTCTCCCACATTGGCCTCCCAAAGTTGCTAGGACTGCAGGAAGGAGCCACTGTGTTTGGTTATAAAAGTTTAAGTTTTATGATGATTTCTGAATTAATACAGCTCTGGGAAGTAGAGCACAAAAATTACTGCTTCAGTTTTGGCATAAGGAGAAAATAAAGCACAGATCAAGACACATGACTTATCTAAGGATGGAACAAGTGAAATTGCCAGCAAGATCTTATTTCTAAAAAAAATAGAAAAATTGCCAGATGTGGTGGCACTTGCTTGTAGTCCCAGCTACTGAAGAGGCTGAGGGAGGAGGATCATATGAGCCAAAGAATTCAAAGTTGCAGTGAGCTATAACGATTCCATTACCCTCTAGTCCAGGTAACAGAGTGGATCTTGTCTTAAACCAAAAAAATTAAATTTTAATTTGTTCTTTCCAATAAGTGATCATGCTTTTCTAAACAAAGTTCACATCATTAAAAAAAACATTAAAATCAAATTTACCTGTTAATGTCTTTTCATTAGGCCCAATCCATATGTAGGTGGGGTCCACTATTTCTTTCTTAGCATATTTATAATCCATACAGATAAGGACTGGGCTATTTTGATGTAATTTTACATATATTTTCACTGTGACAAAATAAGATAACGCATAACTACATTATATAGCAGATCTAAATTAATAAATACACTCTTAACATTTGGTCCCAAAGATACTAATTAGTTCTTTTTGAATTTCACTATTCTAAAAGATCAATATAACATTTTGAATGCTAGTCTGAAGTCCTTTTTGCTTCATAGTAGGTTTTAAAAACTTCAGACTGTTAAAAGAGTATTTTTACTTTTTCTATGTTATTATAGCTTTGTTTATAAAAGAATGTACATAACACATATAGAAGTTCACTTTAATGTACAAAGTCAGAACTCAGATCATAATTTCTGAAGGGTTAGTGGAATCAAATTGAAGTTCAGCAAAGGAGTTGAGCTTGGTTGCAAAATTACTTTAAAGACGATCATGGTCATCTCTAAGGGAAATTTGATATTTAACTGCAAGTTTCCTGTTAGGAACTACAACTAAGCCTATATGGGGCATACTAGAAAGATATTTTGTAATTACTGAATACCTATTCTGTTGTGGTGGAAGCAGCGATAATATCTTGGAATCACTGCAGTCGCACAAGATATTATCTGATAATTGTAAAGCCTACTGAATGCCAGGCTCCGAGCACATAAAGACACATTCCTACAATTTGGTTAGGGAATGGAGAGGGGAGAGGATCCAAACATGGAGCGATTCCAAACGTGACAAACGAACTGGCTCAGGGTTATCTCAAGTTAGCTATGTGACAGTTTTCCTTAGAAAGTATGCCAAAATTTCACCTCGGTGATAAATGAACATTTGAGTTGAACTTCATGAAGGGTGCCTAGGAATTCTAGTTAATAAGGGGAGAAACAGGACATTGCAAACACTGGGACTTCCCTGCCTGAAATTAATCCTCTGAGTGGGCCTCGCACATTGCGGAGTGGCAAAGACACCTAGAAGTGAAGTGGCATCAGAGAAAGGGGTCTGGATTGAATTCTCTAGCTCCTTGATCTGTGTGGCTTTAGGCAAGATACTACTACCACTAGGGTCGCAGTAATGAAAAGATGTGACAACTTTCACGAACTACCAAGCACACAGTAGATGCTCAATAAACGTTCGTTCTCTCTCTCCTTTTCCCGCAGTGGGAAGAACCTCAGCAGGCCCATGGCACCTACAGCTCTTCTGATAAGCCCTGCGTGTGAAAAGATCCTCATTACCTGGGTGTCCTGGCTGGCCATAAACGTAGCCTTTCTTACTGAATAAGGACGATCGCTGCCATCCAACTGCGGAGGAAAGAAACCACTGACTTAGAAGAGGAGCCAGGGTTCAGAGTGGGGCGGGACAGGGAGAAGCGGAGGAGGCAGGACGGGGAACTTTGCACTGGGGGAGAGGTGTGGGGACTGGGCGGGAGGAGCCCCACCTCCTGCGAGATACCAGAGCACCGCGGAGAATAGGACCCACGCTCGCATCACGGCTCAGGGACTAGCGTCACGGGAGGCGTTGAGGGACGGGCTCCTTCCTACCTCAACCCGAGCCCTACGCCTCTCCATCTCTCCTCCACTGAGCGGAACCAACCGCCGGGGTCGACTTCCCCTACCCGTCGGTCGCGACGGCGGGAGCGCCGCAGAGCGCGTGCGCGCGGCGGTCCTCGCGTGCGGGGCGGGGCGAGTGCGCAGGAGAAGAGCGTCCCGCCCGCTCGCGCCCACCCGGCCGTGGTCCCATAGACGCTTCTCACTTGGATCTGGCCCTTTTCTCCCGCGTTCTAGGGCCGCAGAAGAAGAAAGTAAACGGAAAAGAACCCAGGTCTTTGCTTCCTGGGGACTCCCTTAGCCTAGGGCCTGAAGGGATCAATGGGAACACCACCGTGTGTCGCAAGGATGGTGGTGCGGTAGAGTGTCTAGGTAATGCGATCCCATGGGGACCAGAGGAAGGGAGACGGTTGTATGAGTTTTCTCCTTACGTGAAGAATAAAGCCCTGCATGGAAATTTTCGACGCCTTTCTTCCCATGAACTCTGAAACTGTGTGCCCAATCTCTTTCAAACTGACACGCAAATGCATTGTACCCACAAAATTAAGATCCAGAAGACCCACTTAGTGCCCCAGCAAGAAGCCTGCAGACCTTCCCACTCTAGAGGAACACTGAATCTTCATTTTCAACTTCAAGAAGGAGACGATGGGGACAGAACCCCAATGCAAATTTATCTAGGCTCCTGAAGTTACCTTGCTTTTTAAAAATGGGTCCGATCGAAAGGCAAGAATCCAAGATCTACCTTTCCTGTGGGGATGGGTGATATGTCAAAACCAGAGAGCTCCAAGTGAGGTCCTTCCTGCAGCTTTCATGGCTCCTTCTTGGCTACTTGTTTGCTGGCCTGAAAGGCCTTATGGGTTGTCTATTTCTTAGTAGCGGGACATTACCCTCAGTAGTGGTTTTGAGTAGGTTGGTAAGTAGACAGCCCAAGGTTCAGATAGGGTGCAGAATGGTTATTTTGGGTGAGATCAAGAGTTTTCAGTTTTATTTCCTTTAGCCGAGTCAGTACTTGGACGATCTTAGATGGTCCAGGAGCAACCTTTGTCAGTAATTTCATTTTTAGTCACTGTTAATTTTACCTATACATTGTATGCCACGAACTGTGATTCAGTGAGTCAGACCCACCCATTGTCAGTTACTGAGTCTAGATTCGTGGTTTAATTTTAACTGTTCCCTTAAGGTGATAATGAAGAAAAATTTAGGCATTATCTCTAATTCTCTACAAGTGTGTTAGTCGAAGTACATTATAAATCCAGTGTGTTTTATTGGCTTCCCAGTTATAAGTGATTGATCCTTTAATTCCTGCGTGATAAATTTTGAATCCTATGAGACTTTGAATCCTAACCAAAAGAGTAGTAGACTGTTGAAAGTATCCATCCACTCCTTTAATGTGAACTGTTTTTAAGAAAAGTTTTAGATTTACAGAAAATGGCAAAGATAATAGTTCTCATGTATTCCCCATTTCCCTACTACTGTCATCTTAACATTGGCATGGTATACTTTTTGCAATTAACGAGCCAGTATTGATACATTATTATCAACTGAAGTCCACACTTTTTTCAGATTTCCTTAGTTTTTACATAAGGTCCTTTTTCTGCTCCAAGATCCCGTCTAGGATCCCACATTATATTAATATTTAGTCATCATGTTTCCTTAGAGTCCTTTTGGCTGTGCCAGTTTCTCAGACTATTTTTGATGACCTCGATCTGGCCTTAATTGGTCACGTATTTTGTAGAATGCCTCTCTACTGCAATTTGATATGTTTCTCGTTATTTTACTGGGGTTATGGAGTTTTGAGAGGAGGACCGAAGGGTTAAAGTGGCACTCTCATCACATTATATTAAGGTTTTGTCCTATCAACATGCCTTATCACTGTTGATGTTAAACTTGGTCACCTGGTTGAGGCGGTGTGTTGGCTAGGTTCTCCACTGTAAACTTACTCCCTCCTTCATATTGTACTCTTCAGAAGGAAGTCCCTAAGTGCAGCCCACACTAAAAGAGGGAGGATTTATGCTCCACCTCCTTGAGGGTGGGTACCTACATAAATTATTTTACCCATCTGCTTTTCATCTACCACCTTAGATATCATTATCCTTAGTCTGACATATTCAGTATAGAACTATTTACAGAGCAGTAACATGTTCCACTGTTACAGTGCATAAAGAACATTGTAATGGAAGATTACAAATGTTCTTCACAACCTTTTAATAACCAAATAACTATTCATCCTCATGCCATCCCTGTGAAATTTTATAGTTCCTCTTCTGCTACTTTTGATGTGCTATTTTTGCTTTTAGAAACTAACAAACAACAAATTTCCCCTTTCACAACTAAAATTAGACCTAGTGTTTAGAGTATTTTCTCTAAAATTGATATCCTGCAGAACTCCAACTCATACACCTATTGAGATACTATTGTGGTACTGTGATTTTAAAGCCAGTGCAAGTTATTTGCTCATTTAAATGCGCACATACATATTACATAGACTGCTCTTACAAAGGTACTATTTAAAATAAACTAAAATTACATAAAATTATGCATGTCATAAAGTTACAGCATGCATACGTTAACTCCCGACTGTGGGTTTCTTCTGATATGTTCAGCTAATCCACAAATTCTTAACTTTATGTTCCAAATATATTTGAATACATCAATAATTTTGTAACAAGGAAGATAATGGCCTTTTGGAAAATCATTCTTTTATTTTTCTCTCCAGTGCACTGGGTATCTTCAAAAGGTCTCACCTAAGCCCGGCACAGTGACAGGCTTACGTAGAACCAGCACTTTGGAAGGCTGAGGTGGGAGGATTGCTTGAGCCCTGGAGTTCAAGCCTGCGGTGAGCCATGTTCTGGCTTCTGTACTCCAGCCTGGGCCACAGAGCAAGACCCTGCCTTTAAAAAATGAAAAAATAAAAAAATAAGGACTCACCTAAACACTACCCCTTAGATCTCCGTATGAAGAAAAATGCTGCTTTGAAAAACTGTTTTGTGGTCGCTTCCACTTTCCTCTCCCTGTAGTCAAATGCGTGCAAAAAAGATGTCGATCGGTGCATTTGTGTGCATTAACGTCTTTAAGTTAATCTTACTGTCTTACAATCCCCACCCTTATGCTCTATTTTTTTTTTTACTTGCTTTTTGATGTATCCTAAGTACATTTTGTAAGGTATCCTATTTGGAAGAAGCCGGGTAATATAAAAAATACAGGCTGTTAAATGCCCGAGCTGGTAGTCTTACGTGAGTGGTGGCAGATAAATCAAGTAGTCCCAGTGGGAAAACAAAAGAGAATTGCTTCCAAAAATTAAAAAGTTGAGTTGTTGAAAGTGCCTTTTGAAACTTTCTGAAAATTTGGACCAAAGACTTTCATCATGTGAAATGAAAAACCGAGGCAGGGCAAAGAAAAGGAATAAGCCTTCAAATAAAGTGAGTTCTCATTGATGGGTTTTCATGGTTATCATCCCCAAATCTAGACACAAAGTTCCACATCTTTGAATCTGAGCTGGCCAAGAAAGCGTGGCAGACTCCCCAGCCCCCCGCCCCCCGCCGCCAACACACTCACAAGGTGGCATTGCTCTTTCATCCACTATCCTTCGGAACTAGGCGTTTTGAAACTATTTACTGATGCGCCCTTTCCATCCGGGCTCCTGACGCTCAGAAGCGGGCTGGAGGCGCGGAACCTGCAGCGCTCCGCGGAGAGCGTCCTTCAAAGTCGCCGCCAGCCAGCGCCGCTGTAACCCCGCGCACCGGCAGGTCGCCTGCTCCTGTCCCTTTCTTTCGTTCTGCGCCGACGCGGCGACCGGATCCCGGGGACTCCCCGCGCCGGGAATCTCCCGCCAGCGGCGCGCCGCGTCCCGGCGACGGCAGGAGCACGTGGAGAGGCCGGGCAGCCTCAGTGGCAGCTCCAGCCCAGCCCGGCGGCGACATGGAAGGTGAGCCTCCCGCCCGCTTCTTCTCTAAGGGATCTTTGAGAAGCTCGACAGATGCACGTTGCAGAAAGAGTTCCTTCTGAATTTCGGTTTTGCTTCTATTTATTTTAGTCAAAAGTGAATAGGTATTTCAGAGGGAAAAGCGTGTCAAACATCCCTTGTTTGTTCTCCCTTGGCCCTTTGGAGAGTGATGACTTCTCCACAATTTTGTTTCTTAGGAGTTGTCAGATGTGAGGGGGTCAATCCTGTCTGCAGAGGAAGGGCACTTAGGGGCATCCCTGAAATGGCAGCACACATAGGGTGGAAAAACTAACCCTTTTGGATGTTTGGTCTGTTTTTTCGGTGGGGGGGTCTCTGTCTATTGGAAGTAGGATAATTGACTCGTTTTGAATGAAAGGTGACTACTCTTTTCTTCTGAAGATAATATGTCATATGGGAAAGGTAAATTTTAAAGTGGTCGGGACTTGCAGTTCCCTTAGAACTTGATCGTCTGAAGAGCCTTCTGGACCAAAGGCAGATGTCAAGGTCCCATTAAGAGTTTCATTTGAATTAATTTTGAAAGTCATAAAACTGTCCTTGCTTCTCAAACACGTTTCGGTATTACTTCCTTGGGATAACTAAAATTCCACAACGTGATTGTGAACTCTTCAATAGTCTTTTCAACAAGTGTGTCTATAACCTTGTAAATGGCAGATATGTCTAAACTTGGGGAGGTGGTGGAATTTAAAAAATCAGGATTTGTGAGAAAAGTGTTCTATTAAAAACGAGATATTAAAAAGTGAGAACGGACACCTGGACAATTACAATGTGAATTTGCTAAATATTGTGAAGATCACGTACACAATAATCTCTTCATAATAATTAAAGGATTTCTCATTGGCAATGAACCTTCATTTTGGTAGCTTTAGTTCTAGAGTATATGAGGTTATTAAATATGAAAACTCTTTATGCTTTTTTTTAAATTATCAGGGTTTAAAAAGACTTAAAAGTTTTGCACTTTGAACAGTTAAATAACGGTTCATGAAGTGTAACTTTTAACATGTAAAGGTTTCATTGGCTGGGAACAGGGGGAAAAAAGTTCTGCTGTAAACTATGGAAAAAATACTTTTCATAATAGTTCTCGTGCTTTAATTTTTACAAATGATTGATTTATTTTTGTGAGGTTATACATGAGTTCTCCAACACTGTTTTTCCTTAACCGTATTGCTTCTCAAGAATAATGTACAGAACTGTGTAAATCTGTAGGAGTGTTTCTCTTTAAGTGTTAATACTACCAAATTCATGTATTTAATGTGAAAGAAACTAAACTAAATAGTATATTTTAGGATATTACTGTCCTAACAAAGTCTTTTAGATAAGCCTGGATGAAGACTACCTAAAGAAAGGAATGAAAATTTGTATAGAATTTAATTCAAAATATATAGACTATACGTGGAAGAGAATATAGATAAGTAATTTTTAAAGTTGTCAGTCTAGATGACTAGATTTAATTCATAGGTCCATGGAGATAGACAATATAGAGTTTGCTCAATGCAAAACTTAAACATTTAAATCAAAAAATGAAAGATTAAGGATGTGAGTTTGGCGATTCTCACGTCAAGTCCTTGAGGACAGAATTTTTGA
This sequence comes from Perodicticus potto, assembly GCA_963574655.1. Lineage (NCBI taxonomy): Eukaryota > Metazoa > Chordata > Mammalia > Primates > Lorisidae > Perodicticus > Perodicticus potto. Next base: position 10,302 of record CAUYRH010155331.1, on the reverse strand, counting down.
TGTAGTAAAGTATCTAGTTTCCTATAACCGCCCCAGGTTAACTAATCTGGTTCATGTTTTTGATATTTTAAATAAAGTATGTTTATATCAGCTTGATATCTTCATCTGGAATAGAGATTTGGCCTATTGGCAATGTAAGAAAGTAGAAAACTTTATGGAATACCTGAAGTTTTATTTTCTGCCTAATTTAAGGGTCAAATGAATATACTGCAGTTTATTGTGAAATGTAAGAGTGTATCGTTAGTCATTCCTTTTAGCATATAACATCATTTAAAAAATCGTTTATCATTTAATTAATCACCAGACATTTATTGAGATTTTCTATGTGTGAAGATGTCAGATATAATAAACTTTTGAAATGGAAATCTTGTCATGTAAAATTGAAAAGACTTAAATCATAAATCATAAATCAGAAGCCATAATATTTTTCTTTTCTCACATTCTGGGACCCTAAATAGTTTTGATCTAAAGACTCTTATGAATTGCTGAATTGTATTATTATTGTGTTTTAAAACATCCAGAGTGAGACCAAATACATTTTATTATTTGCGCTGTAATTAATATCTCTCCTGTCTGATATGGTTGGGAAATGAGGTGATTCACAAATATGAATTTCGCAGGTAATGGCAGGTTTCTCATTGAATACGAAACCTTTTTTATTTTAACAATATTGGATAGAGGTCTTTGAAGGGTATTTGTTATACAGCCGATTGTTTTATGAACAAGATATACAAGAGACAACAATCACCTTGGTGACTCTGGGTCACTGTTCTGACCATCAGGAAATGCTTTGTTCTATAGTATTTTCTCTCAGAGCCGAATGCCCCTGCCTGCACCAAATAGTCCCGGTTTATTGTACAATTTTTGTCTCCTTGATGTCAGCTTCTATTTCTCACTCTATGGATTTTGTGGTGGCCGTGTTTTTGTTTGTTTTCAGTCCCTTTATATGTTCTGGGTGGTTGAGATTAACAGAGATATAGCCTCCAAGTGGTGAAGTTTACTTGCCCTCCATTATGAGAATATGGAGGATGAAATGGGAAAGTTTTAAGGAACGAAAGTCCCCCGAAGACCATGGGGTCTTGTTAGAACATAATTTTTCAAAATTCCTATTTGTGCTTCCTATAACCCAGTATATTAATTTATACTTCCATATCTTTGCTAACATTTTCACCCCATTCTCTACCTGATTATGCCTACTCATCTTTCACGCCTCTGCTCAGACATCACTACGAGGGCTCTAGGGGTGACCTCTTTCCAATCATGTCCTCTTAGCTCCTTGTCATTGATCACCCCTAACTAGTTCCTCTCCTCTCTCTCCTTAGGCTAAGGACTGCTTTCTGCACCTACCTATGCCACACTGTATTGAAATTATTTATTAATTTAGGTGTTTATTCCCCTTCTGGTCTTTAAGTTTCTGGAGAGCAGAGACTGTGTCTTATTTTTGTACGCTCAGAATCAGGTTCATAGAAAGTCCTCAGAATTTGGTGTATTCAATTAAGAAAATAGTGCTGAAGGCTGGGTGTGGCAGCTGACGCCTGTAAATTTAGCACTCTTGGAGGCCAAGATCAAAGCAGGCTGATTGCTTGAGGTCAGGAGTTTGGGACCAGGCTAAAAAAAAAAATTAGCTGGGCGTTGTGGCACTGCCTATAGTCCTAGCTACTGGGGAGGCTGAGGCAAGAGGATCACTTGGCTCAGGTGTTTGAGGTTGCAGTGAGCTAAGATGATGCCACTACACTCTACCCAGGGCAACAAAGTGAGATTCTATCTTAAAAAATAAGAAAGGAAGGAAGGGATGGATAGAGAAAGGAAGATAGGGAAAGGAAAAAAAAAAGAAGAAAAGAAAGAAAAGAAAGGAAGAAAGAAAGAAGTGCTGAAAGGTAATTTCCATTGTGTTCATTATAATGCATTTTATTAAATATTTTTTGTAATTTGAAGATGGGTGCTAGGAATTCTTTGATAAAACTCAGTAATATTTTTAAGTTCTTAAATTGTGCAACTGAAAAACAAAAATTAGAAAACAAAATTATTATTGAATATTTCTTGCTAGACTATCACATAAGGCCAAATCGTTTTTTCTTTATTAGCACTACTAACTAAACCTGCTAAATAAAGCCATATCTTGTCTATTAAATTTACATAAGCAGATTTCAGGATCACGTATTAGTCCATTAAAATATGCATTAAATATGAGCAGAAATTTGTCTTCTTGGTCATTAAGATATAGATGGTGCCATAAAGTTGGCATAAACTTTTCCAGGGATACTTTTTAAAATACATTTTATAGGCTGGGTGTGGTGGCTTACACCTGTAATCCCAGCACTTGGGAGGCCGAGGTGGGTGGATTGCCTGAGCTTACAGGTTTGAGACCAGCCTGAGCTAGAGTGAGACCTCGTCTCTAAAAATAGCCGGGTGTTGTGACGGGTGCCTGTAGTCCCAGCTACTTGGGAGGCTGAGGCAAGAAAATCGCTTAAGCCCAGGAATTTGAGGTTGCTGTGAGCTATGATGCCACAGCACTCTACCAAGGGTGACAAAGTGAGACTCTGTCTTAAAAAAAAAATACAGTTTTATAAACTTTTCATTCACATATAAATGTATACACTTATACTTATTGGGAACTAGAAGATTATTGATACATCTTTTATTAGACATCCAATATTAATTGGCTTCTATCTCAATCTGTGGTATCTAGACTGGGTATGTAAAGATCTGAGTGGGAGGCACCTATGGCTCAGTGAGTAGGGCGCCGGCTCCATATACCGAGGGTGGTGGGTTCAAACCCAGCCCTGGCCAAACTGCAACAAAAAATAGGCAGGCGTTGTGGCAGGTGCCTGTGGTCCCAGCTGCTCGGGAGGCTGAGGTAGGAGAATCGCCTAAGGCCAGGAGTTGGAGGTTGCTGTGAACTGTGTGACACCACGGCACTCTATCAAGGGCGATGAGGTGAGACTCTGTCTCTAAAAAAAAAAAAAAATCTGAGTGATTATCATAGAAACCTGTCAGTAGTAGGTGCTCAATAAGTGTTTTTTGTGTCCTAAGGATTCATTGATTTTTTTGTGAAAAGAGACCCAAAGCATCACAAGGCTATCTAGTCTTTATTACATATAGCTCTCTATTAACTACATTTATACTAATCATTAAATAAATGAGAATGAGTTGCTTATGTGATTAGTCCTTTGACTTTTTATTTGTTTTTCTTTTATGGTATTGAGAGGAAGGAAGATGGTGACATTGACACTGGTTAATTTTGCTGGTTAATTTGTCCAGGGTCCTGTTAAAGTTTTAGTGGAAGAATTATCTCTGCTTTAGAAAAAATGATACAGTGCCTTTTAAATTTGGGCTTTGTTGAAAAAAAAAATTTGTTTTTGAGACAGAGTTTCACTATGTCGCCCTGGGTAGAGTGCTGTGGCGTCATAGCTCACAGCAACCTCAAGATCTTGGGCTTAAGTGATTCTCTTGCCTCAGCTTCCTGAGTAGCTGGGACTACAGGCACCCATCACAACACCTGGCTATTTTTTGGTTGCAATTGTCATTGTCGTTTGGCAGGCCCGGGCTGGATTCTAACCCACCAGCTCCGGTGTATGTGGCTGGCACCCTACTATAAGCTACAGGTGCTGAGCCAACTTTGTTTAAAAATTTTGATACATTCTTTATTTAGCTCTTTACTGCAATTTCCATAGTAAATTATTTCCTCACAGCAAATGTTTTGAGTCTTAAAGTAGTTGAGAATACTTTATAACACTTAATTTGAGTTCTCTATCACAGCAATATCAGTTCATTTGAGAAATGATATCTATTTGAGATACTATTAACTTACTGGAATATTTGACATATCAGAACAATTTCTTGTAATACTTGGTATGTAGTCTGTACGTAGTCATATGAGAAAATGACCACTCTCACCAGTCTATATACAGTTTTTATAGATTGGGATTTACATAATTGCTGATGGACAATATCTCCTGTTTGATAACTGGAAGTAACCAATTTTTATAATATTTAAACAATGAATCATTTTTGCCACCATTTGCCTCTATCTCTGTAGTTGAAAATATCACCTGAAGGCTGGGCGTGATGGCTCAGACCTGTCATCCTAGCACTCTGGGAGGCCTAGGCGAGTGGATTGCCTCAGCTCACAGGTTCAACACCAGCTTGAGCAAGAGCGAGACCCCTGTCTCTAAAAATAACTGGGTGTTGTGGCAGGCGCCTGTAGTCCCAACTACTCGGGAGGCTGAGGCAAGAGAATCGCTTGAGCCCAGGTGTTTGAGGTTGCTATGAGCTATGACGTTACGGCACTCTACCAAGGGTGACAAAGTCAGACTCTGTCTCAAAAAAAAAATCGCCTGACCCCAGCTTCTAGTGCTTATTCACAGTTAATTTATATGCTTGCATGCAGTGTAGATAGTTCCACAAATGTGCTTCAGAGGCCAACTTCATTTAAATTTCATTTGAATTTCACATAGCACTCCAAATTTTAGTGTATTCAAGTGTATTTAGTGTAAAGACTAACAATGTCTGATGTCAAAATAAGACTTTTTTGCCAACTCTGAAAATATTAAAATTTTATAAACGTGATGAGTAAAATTGTGGTTCTGTACTGGTCTTTTTTTCTCTTGTGCTCATGTAAAATTATTTAAGTAATAATATTAGCTGGGTACAGTGGCTCACGCCTATAATCCTAGCCCTCTGGGAGGCCGAGGCAGGTGGATTGCTTGAGCTCAGGAGTTTGAGACCGGCCTGAGCAAGAGCGAGACCCTGTCTCTAAAAAAAAATAGCTGGGCGTTATGGTGGGCACTTGTAGTTCTAGCTACGGGGAAGCTAAGGCAAAAGAATTACTTGGGCCTAGGAATTTGAGGTTGCTGTGAGCTATGCCACCATGGTAGTCTGCCAAGGGTGACAAAGTGAGACTCTGTCTCAAAAACAAAATACAACAATAAAACAAAAAAGAAAAGAATGTTACTAAGTGTCCTATTTTCTATACTAATTTTTTTTTTTTTTTTTGAGACAGATTCTCACTATGTTGCCCTGGGTAGAGTGCCGTGGCGTCACAGCTCACAGCAACCGCACACTCTTGGGCTTAGGCGATTCTCTTGCCTCTGTCTCCCAAATAGCTAGGACTACAGTTGCCCACCACAACGCCTGGCTATTTTTTGGTTGCCATCGTTGTTTAGCAGGCCCAGGCCGGGCTCTAACCCACCGGCCTTGGTATATGTGGCTGGTGCCATAACCACTGTGCTATGGCGCTGAGCCTTTCCTGTGCTAATTTATTGCCTAGATGGGCTCAGGGCTCAGGTGTTTGGGACAGGCTTTTGTCATGCAGGGTACTGCAAGGACATGGGACTTGTTACATTATGATTATATATTTTAAGCCTTTTAAATGTTTATTATAAAGTTGGGGTACTTCTTGTCTGATTTTTATGTTCAGAACTAAAGAATCTGAATGTTAAATATTTTTAGTGATTCAACTTTGAAATGAACATTACTTACCATCCATTTTCAAGTTTCTGGGAATAGTCCAATGAAAAACTATTCTGAAATAATAAGGTGAAACACTTTGTAAGGGTAATAGTTTTTTATATGTATGCATCTTTATTTTTTTGCCATGTTGGCGAATAAGACAAAATACAGAAATAATTTACATGTTGCAGTCAATGGGTAGATTTGTAACTTTTAATCCACAGCTCTAGGTTTCTAGTTTTTGTTTGTTTAAAATAACCCTCTTATTCTCATTTTTGGCTTTTTAGTAATTATTGTATGTTTGAAATTATTATACTTGTACATTACCAAGATATCCCTTTACTGGTTTTATGTATGGTAAACCATGCAAGATTTCATTTGAAAAAATGAAATCGCTCTTTTAAAAAGGTTTGAAAACCACGGGTATAGAAACAGATGTTTTCACACTAAATAGTCTCTGGAACCAGGATTGTGTAAGATTCAGCAAGTTCTGTAGAAATTATGACTGTCTGAAATTAAACCCATGGTGCATAAGGCTAAATGACCTTCATCACAACCCAGAGCTCCGTAGTTCCACTGTGGCTACCATGGCTGTTATGCTGTACTACCATTCAAACTGACAAATAAATGGCCCATTAGCCTACAGGAAACATTTGTCCAAAGCAGCTGTGTGCCAGTGGAATCAAGGAGGCCAGGTGAGAGAAATTATTCATAAATGTTATGAGCCACTGGTTCTCCGCCTCTTTTAGTTTGTGAATTATTTCAGCAGGACAAAAGAGTTTACGGACCATCCTAATTAGCACTTTGACTTGCCACTATAAAAACCAAATTTCCCAGAATTAATGAGAATATTTTGGACTGGATGAAAGAATTAGGATGACATACCACTTTAACATTTTCATGCACTCTAGAAATAAAATTGTGACTTATTTGGAAAATTCAGTATAAAATAGACCTTTGGCGTTTACAAATGTAACCTGCTATCACAACACTTTGTCAGTGACCCTAAAAGGGCATAATAATACATGGCAATTTGTAAAAGGTACAGCTTCTGTAAAAATTTAAAGAGGGTAATGTATATAAAACTCCCAGTTCAAATTGGAATGAATGGGCTGGGAGACCAGAGTGCACAAACTAGTACTCAAGTTCATAGCTTCTAAGTGCGCCAAGCCAATAGCATAGTATGTACCTGTCAGTAAAAGGAGTTTGGAGATTTGCAAACATCAGTGATCTAATGTGGACCTACTTGTCCCAAACCTAAACAACCGGGAAATTGTTATGGGTAATCTACTGGGGGGAGGGAGGTACAATTTATATAATAGAAGAAACAATGATTGAATAAGCTGCTATTAGGAATTCATATAGTTGTTATAGATCTTATAGCTACTACTGTATACAGTGATGCTTGATGATTGTGAGATGAGCTTGGGGTATTTTAGTGCTAGTCATACAGTTTAACAAGAATTAGGACTAGACACAAAAGCAAGACAAAAACTTATTTTTAGCAATAGAACACCCTTTTATACCAAAGTCTTATACGAGATCGAATGCAAATACGGTGTTCTAAATGAGAGAGCCCGGAGGGAGCCAGAGATTACTGCTGGGCCTGTCTTCCTCGGCCATAGATCAGCACCTGCAGCAGCCCTCTGGAACCCTGGATTTCCACAGAACACATTTTCAAAACTAGTGATTCAGACTATTACTTATTTTTTTCTCCTGGTAGCCTTGCATCTAGACTTGCTTCTTTTAATCTACTTGGAGGATTGCTGCTAGAATGATATTCCTGAACTTACTTCCCTACTCAAAACCATTTTAAGGGCTGGGCGTAGTGGCTCACGCCTGTCATCCCAGCACTTGGGAGGCTGAGGTGGGTGGATTGCCTGAGCTCACAGGTTCAAGACCAGCCTGAGCCAGAGTGAGACCTCATCTCTAAAAATAGCAGGGCATTGTGGCGGGCCCCTGTCGTCCCAGCTACTTGGGAGGCTGAGGCAAGAGAATCACTTGAGCCCAAGAGTTTGAGGTTGCTGTGAGCTATGACACCATGGCACTCTACCCAGGGCTACAAAGCGAGACTCTGTCTAAAAAAACAAACAAAAAAGCCCAAACATTTTAAGTATTTCTTAGTTGGACATTTAAGATCCTCCACAATGCAGCTTCATATATACCACAATGTAGCTTTCCTATGGAATATTTTCCAGAGTATTCCTATGGTATACTCTGTCCCCTAGTGTTGTTATTCTGGACTAGTTTTCGTGTTCCCTCTACACACATCACTTTTCCTGACTCCTCGGTTTTTCTAATGCTATTCTTCCAACTCAGCAAGTCCAAAAATGAGCTAATTCTCTCTCCAGCCGAAACCAACTTTCCCTGACTTTCCAACACTGTTAGTAGCACCACAGTCATGCTAATTGAAATCCTCACTCATCCATTATGGTACATTCCAAATGCCATCTCCTTTAGGAAACCATTCCTTATTCTTTTACTAGAAGGAATCTCTCCCTTTTCTGAAACTTAGTTACATTTTCAGTCTAATGACTTCTAAGATTCGAACTCCATTTTATGTTTAAACCTGAAGCATTTTTGAATGGGTTTTAGTACACTCTAACTTGTCTAGGATTGCAACTACCATATGCATTGAGGGAGGATAATTTTGTTTAGTTCAGAGACAAGTTTTTTTTTTTTTAACCATTATTCATGCAACTTGTATCCTTTTGCATTATTTAGCTGTTACATTCATGGTAATTCTACACATACATCTGTCTACTTTATTTTTCTGTCTTCTGGAATAATTGTGTTGGTGCATTTACTTTTTGAAATACAGATTAGTTTATTATCATTTCTTTTCTTACAGTTTTCATTACAGTTGGGACTTTATTTTTTAAAAAGCTGTGGTTATATTTAACTTAGAATGGTAAAAGAGGCATTATAGAGTATTTTTTTCCTAAAAAAAAGGACACTAGGTCTCGATAAGGTTGAAACCACTGTTGTAGATAAACAGGAGTTACCCCTACTTCAAGAGTCCAGCCACAGCTTAAATAAAATAATGTGTATGAGGGTCGGGCGTGGTGGCTCTTGCCTGTAATCCTAGCACTCTGGGAGGCCAGGGTGTGTGGATTGTGTGCGCCCACGAGTTCAAGACCAGCCTGAGCAAAAGTGAGACCCCCCCATTCTCTACTGAAAATAGAACAACTGAGGCAAGAGGATTGCTTATTTGTGACTCTGTTTCAAAAAATATATGTATTTATTGAATACCTATTATATACCATCTTTGCAAAATATGGGCAACACAGTGGTAAACAAAATAGACAAATATTTGGCCCTCATAGAATTTAATCAAGTGAGGAAGATAGACCAAAAAACAAGTAATAACAATCAAAATAATTAAAATTATGCAAAGTAACTATAAAGGAAATAAAAAGAATGCTAATATAGAGACTATTGGTAGGGGCAGGGTCGGGGGGCCTCTCCTCTAAAGAAGAGGTCTGGCTAGAGCTAGGAATGTGGTCATTCTGAGAACATGGGTGATATTTAAAGCCAAAGAAATGAATGAGATCTCTTAAACAGAGAATGTATTGAGAGAAGAAAGCTCAGGGTGGGACCCTGAAAAATACCTCGTCTGGTCAGGTCAAAGAGAAGAAGGCATCAAAAGAGAAAGAGTAGTCAGCCAGACAGGAAGAAAACCAACAAAGTGTAGTGTAACAGAATTCAAGAAAGAAGAAGATGTCACAGAGGAGTGAGTCCTCGGATATGTGGAGTGTGGCTGAGAAATCAAGCAAGATAAGGACAAAAAGTGTGGATTGGTTTGGGCAACATAAACTTACTAGTGATGTTGGCAAAAGTGGCTTCCGTGGAGTGGTGGGGGTGGAAGCCAAAGGCATCAAAGGGGGCAAAGTGGGAATGGAAGGAGTAAAAATGTTGAGAACTGACCATTTTCCCCCAGAAGTTTAGGTACGAGGTGAAGAAGAGAAATCAGTGGAGCCGTTGCTGGAGGTAAATATGGATTAAGAAGGTTTTTTAGTTTGTTTGTTTTTATTTTCCAAAAATAAATGACATTTACACTATCTGTAGCTAAAATTTACTGAAAAAATTAAAAGATGGCAACCGAAATTGAAACAGATTTGGAAATCCCAGAATTAGCTATCACTGAAAATATCTTCATATTTAGTTGGCACATGACATGTAAATCAATTTCCTCATCATAAGAATTTTTGAGCTATATGGAGCCCATTCAGTCAATGGTGGGTATAGAGAAATTTGTGTGAGATAGGGTCTCCTCGCCCTGCCACCCAGGCTGGAGTAACCTTCACTGTAACCTTGAATTCCTGGGCTCAAGTGATTGCCTGGCTAGTTTTTTTTATATTTTTGTACGAGGTCTCACAGTGTTGCTTGGGCTCCTCTTGAACTCTTAGGCTCAAACGATCCTCCTGCTTTGGTCTTCCAAAGTGTGGGGTTATAAGCCCAAGCACTGTGTCTGACAGGTATAGGTATAATTTATAAAGATTCTATAGCAGAATCATGAGAAACCCTGGAAATCAAAAGTTTCTTTCGGTTCGGCGCCTGTGGCTCAAGTGGGTAAGGTGGGCAGCCACATACAACTGAGCTGGTGGGTTCGAATCCAGTCCGGGCCTGCCAAGCAACAATGACAACCAAAAAACAGCTGGGCGTTGCGGTGGCTGCCTGTAGTCCCAGCTACTTGGGAGGTGGAGGCAGGAGACTCACTTGAGCCCAGGAGTTGGAGGTTGCTGTGAGCTGTGATGCCATGGCACTCTATCCAGGGTGACAGCTTGAGGCTCTGTCTCAAAAAAAAAAGTATATTTCAAAAGTGGGAAGTGGCTGCTGTAATTGCATTTC
>CAUYRH010155330.1:0-20572 GCA_963574655.1 Perodicticus potto | reverse complement strand
CGCCCCCCGCCGGCCTGGCGCCCGGGGCCGCCCCCCCCCCCGCCCCGCGCCCCCCCCCCCCGCCCCCCCCCCCCCCGCGGCGCCCGGGCGCCCGCGCGGCCAGGGGAAGGCCCACAGACTTCAACTTGGCTGCTACAGGAGAGAGGAAACAAAAGCGGGTGGATCAATGAGTTTCTTGCAAGGGAGTTTAAAATAAGGAACCACAGAATTGTGGCAACAGAGCTGGGAGTGGTTGCCAAAGCCTGAAGTCTGTGGCACGGCACAGAGACTGGGGTAGTCCCAGCAGGCTGGGACTGTGAGGAGCCACCAGCACACTCAGGCTGCAGATGGGAGAAAAGAGACGTCTGTTTTTCACAATGTGCATCTTATCTAAAGCCCCACACTATATACACCTTTTCCCTTCCATTTCTGTCCTTCTATCTCAAAGTATTACAATTGCTGGCCCCATTGTAACATCTGTGTTGTCTGAGGCCCATGAGGGTCAAGAGGTCTTAATTGCTAATCCATTTCTTTTCAATAGACTGTATCCCCAGTTGAATAGTAAACACCTTTCACCATCACTGAGGCAATTCTGAGGATCTGCTGGAAATGGCTCTCCGCAGACTGACCACAATGCCTATCTTTGTGAAATACCTGTAGGCACATAAGGCAGAAAGAGCCCTGGGTGCTTTCAATTTACAGGCAAGAAAATAAGGCCCCTTTAGAGAAGCTTCTCTTCAAGTCCTTTTCCCACCCTGAGATGGGATCACTTGTTCTTTTCTTGCTAATACGTTTGTGTTCTCCATGGATTCTGGTTATTAAACCTTTGTTGGAGGCATAACCTACAAATATTTTCTCCCATTCTGAGGGCTGTCTGCTTGCTATACTTACTGTGTTCTTGGCTGTGCAGAAGCTTTTTAGTTTCATCAGGTCCCAGTAGTGTATTTTATAATCACTATTCTTTCCCAGCTTATCAATGTTATTCTCAAGAGAATTTTTGACTCAGAATGGATATAACAAAAAAGATGATAAAAACCAATGCCAGCAAGGGTGAGGAGCAACAGGAGCTCTTATCCACAATTAGTGGAAATCAATTTTGCTATAGGAATTTTAGAGATTATTTGATAGACTCTATTACAATTAATGTCTGGGGTGACCATTCAATTGCAAGATACATACTCAGCGGAATTCTGCCCATGTATTCATCTAGAGAAATACAGTCAAATACTCAAGGCAGTACCATCCACATCAGCCCTGTCTGGGGCTCGGCCCCTTGCTGTGCTGAGCACTTTGACCTGAAGGCCAAAGAAGCAAAATCTCAGAAGCAAAATCTCTCTGACTTCCTCCTGCTTTCTTTTCTTTTGCTTCTTTTTCTGCCACAAGCTAAGTCATAGAAACCAGAATTCCCCTATTCTTGAAGCGAGTCACAGGAACCAGAACTCTCCTTCCCCAAAGCAAGCCACAGCATCTAGAAAGCTCACTCTCTTATAATATCTGAAGTCAGGTCATAAGATCTTTCTAGGAGGAGTCCTGTCCCATACCTAGAAAGGCTAAAAATCTGAACCAAAAAAACAAATTTTTTTTTAGATGTCTCACTCTATCACCCCTGCTAGAGCACAATGGCGTGGTCATAGCTCACTGCAGCCTCAAACTCTCGGGTTCAAGCAATCCTCCTGCCTCCGCCTCCTGAGTAGCTGGGACTGCAGGTATGCACCACCACACCTGGCCATTTTTTTCTATTTTTGTAGCTAGAGGGTCTCACTCTTGTTCTGACTGGTCTCAAGCTCCTGCCTTCCCTCTTGGCTTCCCAGACTGCTAGGATTACAGGTGTGAACTACCATGCTTGGCCTAAAAAATTTTTTAAATGACTCAAAAATTTTAAAATGTAAGAAATGAAAGGTAAATATGAGAAAAAAATGAATCTGAATAAACAAACAGGCTTTGCTGTGTTCTCTCCTCACTACCCCTTCCCTACCTCCAATTGTGGAGAAGTGCGATTGGGCAAAAAGCATTAAAAAAACTGTTTTTTCCTGGGTTTTGGTTTTATGTCTTCAGTTCTTAAGGTTCCCGTGTCAAGTAAAACTTAGTTAAATGCATTTGTTGTGCCTCAGCATCTGTAGCTCAGTGGCTAGGGTGCCAGCCACATACACCACAGCTGGCGGGTTGGAATCCAGCCCAGGCATGTCAAGACAACAATGAAAACTACAACTAAAAAAAAAACAATAGCTGGGCATTGTGCTGGGCTCCTGTAGTCCCAGCTGAGGGGAGGTTGAGGCAAGAGAATCCAGGTCTCATTCTTGCTCAGGTTGGTCTTGAACCAACAATCCACCTGCCTTAGCCTCCCAGAGTGCTAGGATTATAGCTGTGAGCCACTGTGCACCTGGCCTCTAAACATCTTTTTAAAGAAATGACTGTATCTTAAGCTCCATTGTTTTGAATTAATAGCAATATAATGGGTTCATTCACTCTCGCCCACCTCAGCATGCACTAAAATCAACAAGAGTGAAGCAAGGCTTTGGCACGGTCTGGGCATGTCTCCTTGCGATGGTGGCAGGATTCCTGCCCGCCTGGGTTGCAATCGGCATTGCCTCATGAGACACTTATACTGACAGGGGTGTGAAAGCCTGCACTCCAAAGCAGAAGCTGAGCTACAAGTCTTGCATCTGAATTTTGAGAAAATGTAGTTCCTGAGCAAAGTGGGGTGAAGGAGAGGGGCTCAACGCTGGCTCTATTTTGTCCCACTCCTTACATCGAAGGTGTCAGCTCCCCGTGAAGCAATCATGGTAATCAGATGACACTTCCTCCTGCAAGGCGGCCAGCACCTCCCCTGGCTCTGCCTGCTCCGCCTGGCGGACTCGGAGCTGGTGCAGGTCCCCAGCACAGCCCTCCTAGCCTACATTGTTTCCCAGGCCAGGAAGGTGGAGCAATCGCGTTCCTGTCACAGGCTGAGCCAACAGAAGCGTTTGAGCCCTCTTGAAAATTGGCTTAAGCCTTCTGGTTTCTTTTCTTTCTTTCTTTTTTTTTTTTGCAGTTTCTGGCTGGGGCTGGGTTTGAACCCACCACCTCCGGCATATGGGGCCAGCGTCCTACTCCTTTGAGCCACAGGCGCTGCCCAGCCTTCTGGTTTCTTTGCCATATCCCACGGGTGCCAAATGTCTGGCACTCTCTAAAAATCCTCTAAAATGGCTTTAAAATAAAACAACCTTGCTGAGGTTTCATTTAATATAAAAAATAGCATCCATGCTGTAAAGGGTATGATCTCAAGAGTTTCTAGAAGATAAATATAACCATAACACCATGGCTACAATCAAAACACGAAACATTCAAAAGTTTTCTCAAACCCCATTGCAGCACCTCCCCTCACCATGTTATTGTCTCTATAGATTAGTTGACATTTTCTAGAATCATCTGGCCTTTGAATAAGTGAGTGCGGTGACAGACCCAGCCTAAGCATATCTCACACCTGCGAACACACATTCTCCTACAGCTGCATGACAAAGCAAATGGCCTTAGGTAGCTTCAGAGCATGTCCTGTGACCTCCTGGCCAGAGTCAGAACAGCCTGCAGGGAGGGCTGCCTTGAATGCTCTGCACACCAGGAGGGGCCCAGGACACTGCACCTCCCCTGAGCAGGCATCTGGGGCTGCACGGCCACAATCTGGACCCGCCCACGTGACTGCATTTCACCTAATCACCTAAAGGCCGGATCTCCTAAAAAGGTCATAGGCTGAGGTTCTGGGGATTAGGATGTCAGTAAATGAATTTTTCAGGGACACAGTTCAGTTCACAAACCCCCACAAAGGTGGGAGATTTGTGAACTCCTCCGGTGGGCGGAGGGTCAAATGCTTCCTTAGTGGGACTCAGACACTTGGGATGAGAAACCCCTGTTGGCTCCAGACACGAATCCATCAGCTCCTGGGAGGCTTCCTCAGCACAGTTATCTGTGAGTTCTTAAACATGCCTTTTGCCCTTGGCCTTCACCTTTCTGTGGAGTAAATGAGGATAACAACCGAGGAGCTTCTGGTGGAAGCTGAAAATGCGAAGCGCAGTGAATTATAACAAATGTGGCTACTTGCAAATAGGTGGATGCAGGGAGACAAGGTTGGGAAGGGAACTCTCGGCGGTGGGTCAAGAGAGGAGGTGGCTCCTTGTCATTGTACTCATCATAAAACCTTTTTTTTTTTATGTTCAGGCAATTAAGGTAACAGTAAAATCAGATAACTACTATTATTACAAAGAGGCATTCATTATGCCCTTTTAAATCAGTGTTTATAAACTTCTCTTGGGCATATAAAGGAGAAGTGCCCAGTGCCCGTTGTTTACTAAAAAGTCATCCCAAGGGTGGGTAGAAACAGCAGGGCACTGGCTCCTGCTCCCGGGAGTCATGGGTTTCAGGGCTGCTGATAGGGGAATTTGCTGGGCTCCGCACTTTTCTAAATATAACCTTCTGCCAAGTTTTCTCGGCAAAGTAGCCTTATGACCCAAAGGAAAGAGGCAAAGGCGAGTTCTTACAGGAAAAGGACTCACAGACCACAGGGCCCAGCCGTGAACTAGGAAGATGTTCCCCTCTGCTCTGCTGGGGAAATAAGACGTTCCCTGTGTGGAAGTACTTTTTACTTTACGCCTCATAAATCGAACAGAACACAAAATAAAGATATTGGAAAGAGTTCTTGCCAAAGAGCAGCATTTTTATGAAGAAAGAACGGTCAGGGGTTCCCTTGTGTTCCCGTTAGTTTATGACGAGACTGCAAGCTGGTTGTTTGAGGGCCAAAGCTCCTCCACAGACAGGTTTTGTTAGCTGGTGCCTTATATTAATAAATAGATACTTGGCCGGGCGCAGTGGCTCATACATTAATCCTGGCACTGGGGGAGGCTGAGGCAGGTGGGTTGCTTGAGCTCAGGAGTTTAAGACCAGCTTGAGCAAGGAGACCCCATCTCTACTAAAAATAGAAAAACTAGCTGGATGTGGTGGGTGTCTGTAGTCCCAGCTACTCGGGAGGCTGAGGCCAGAGGATTGCTCAACCCAAGAGTTTGAAGTTGCCTTGAGCTATGATGCCATGGCACTCTACCCAGGCACAGAATGAGACTCTGTCTTAAAATACAAGAAAAAAAAATATATAAAATATATATATATATACACACACACAAATATATTTGAATAAGTTACCAAACTTGAAAAATGAGATTTAAGGAAAACATCTGCATTTTTGGTTTTTCTTCTGCAAAGGAAGGCCTGGCAATGTTGGGTCCCACGGGGTAATAACACCCCTCTCCACCCTCCCACCCTGTGAGAGGATGGGGGGCCACACCCTTCCAGTTTAGGGCAGGCCCCTCTCCATACTGGCCCTTCTCTCTCTTTGGGATGACTATGATTTGCCAATTTTCAACCCCCTTGTTATGCGGTTTCACTTACAGGGAAGAGGTAAATAAAATAAATTTATGCCCATATGTCCCCTGTCCCCTGCCAAGAGGGAAAATGGTAGATACAGGTCATGTGTTTCAAGATAATTGGGCAAATGCATGTTTTTTTTTTTTGCAGTTTTTGGCCAGGGCTGGGTTTGAACCCTCCACCTCTGGCATATGGAGCTGGTGCCCTACTCCTTTGAGCCACAGGTGCCGCCCAATGCATGTTTTTTTAAGAAGCAAAGACAATACCTGCTTGATATGACATAAATTTCTTGGTCTGTTTGTATCTGGACACACTGGGCAGTGAAGTCCAGGAGCTTCGCTAACCACAGCGAGCCAGTGTCGGAGGCACGCACAGCTAAGCCATCTGAACAACAGGAGTAAGATCATAGGCTTAAAGGCGACCTGTGGTCCTTCCCATGCCCTCCGGCTTCCACTGGAGGTGACCCCTGACTTCTAGACTGGACTCCACGTGAGAACCATCCTCAGCTTTTAGCCTCTGATTTCTCATCTTCTGCAAAGCCGAACTCACTCATCTTCAGGCAAAGGTCTTTTAGAGAAACCCGGTGGCAGCAAAGGGGGCATCTCGCACCCGAGGTGGTTTGTTGTTTCTGCATCACTGGGTCTGTGGGACCTGTGGACTGGACAGGACTGACGTTCTGGGACACGCACGTCACAAACTCTGATGAGAACGGAAGTGCTACAACAACCAGCGTCCGTCACAGCGCAGCCCGAGCCAGAGGTTGCTAAATCCAACTCCAACTATTACTCGTTTCAGGCTAAGAAGCTGACGACCACCCAGGCAGCTAAAGAACTAGGTTGTATCAGTGTCCAAGACTTTTCTGATAAAAGTTAGAAAACCATTAACAGTTTTTTGAACCTGAACTGGTCGGAGCATTTAAGTTTGAGGTAATAAACTGCGAAGGAATGCTTTCATCCCTGGGGAGCTGGTTGGGGAGTTAGGGTGGGCCAGGTTTTCTTTTTTAAATGTTATTCATGTTTGCACGAATGTGTCTGTCTAAGAGCTGATGGTTCTCCATCCCTGAGAGAGAATACAGAACAGTTGTCAGGGGCTTGACAAGACCCTGATGATGATAATGACAATGGCAGGAGTGGGTGAGGGCAGGGACCACCCAGGGCACCCTAGAGAGTGGGGGATGAGCAAGCTTCATGGTTCCTTTAGGGCCTAGAAGGGATCTAAGGGCACAGATGGATTTTGTACAGGTGGAATCCTTGGCTCTCCGGCCAAGGAGAGAGAAAACACAGCAACGACAAAGCACCAAAGCAGGACACAGTGAGGATGAGTTCTGTGTGGACCGAACTAGAAATGCGTGTGTCTGCGTGTGTGCGTTGGGCACCCGGTGTACTGGCAATCGTCAGAATCGGATGGGCTAATCCTATCCGATTCTACGGAAGACGAGCTTATTTATTTAACTTTCCATTGTGGAGAATGTGCACCGTACACAAAAGTCAACAGAACAGAGTGAAGGGCCATCAGGTGCAGACCACCAGCCCCACCAGCCATACCCCAAGTCAGCTCTGCCCCCAGCCCCGCCCCCATCTTAATGCAAATTTTAAAGATAATATCATTTCATTTGTTAGCTCTAAAAATAAGGACAAGTGGGTGGTGCCTGTGGCTTAAGGAGTAGGGCTCCAGCCACATATACGGGAGGTGGTGGGTTCAAACCCAGCCCCGGCCAAAAAAAAAAAAAAAAAAAAAATAAGGACAAGTTTTAATATAACAATATAATTATTAGATAAAAACTAACAATAATTTCTTCATATCAAAGTTTGTTTGAATCAGGATCCAAATAAGATTCATGCTGTGGTCAGGTTGCTTGCTAACTATGCGTCTCTTTAATCTGTACTTTTCCGTCTCCTCTCTTCTATTTTCTTCTTGCAATGTACCTGTTGAACAAACTGGAGTTTATTTTATTTTTTATTTTTTGTAGAGACAGAGTCTCACTTTATCGCCCTGGGTACAGTGCCGTGGCGTCACACAGCTCACAGCAACCTCCAGCTCCTGGGCTTAGGCGATTCTCTTGCCTCTGTCTCCTGAGTAGCTGGGACTACAGGTGCCCGCCACAACGCCTGGCCATTTTTCTGTTTTGCAGTTCGGCGGAGGCCGGGTTTGAACCTGCCACCTTCGGTATATGGGGCCGGCGCCCTACTCGATGAGCCACAAGGCGCCGCCCTGGAGTTTATTTTTTTACTCGCATTTTGAAGTAGAAGAACACACAGATGAATGAATAAAAGACCTTGCCCCCGAGTCCTCCCGCCACTGTGGCACTTTGCTTTCCTCTGCTGTGTCCCTGACTAAGTAGCCCTGGAATTGTGAGTCTTGTCGTTTCTCCCCCCAGGCCGGAGCCCTCGGGACACAGGACTGTGTCTTGCTCGTTTAGCGGGTCCCTGGATGCTTACAGGATTCCTCGTGTCTTAGTATCCCTCACTCCAGCTCCCTGGGATCCCCACCAAATGAACTTCCCGTATCTGAGCCCTTGTTGCCCTTCTGATTCTTTTCTCTTCCAGTCTTCTCCCGCATGATCCTGGGGCTCGGTTGTTCCAGACAAAAGCTAAGCATCGACCTGGCCCCCCCTCCTTTGGTCTGCTGCTCCCCCTCTTTGCACCTGCCCCATGTTACCCCTCATCCCTCACCCAGACTTCTGCCACTGCCTCTCCACTCGTCTCACTGACTGCAGCCTCCAACGTGATCTTTAAACACGTGAATCGCGCCACGGTGCTCTTCCACTGCAAACGTGTCGGTGGCAAGAAGCATGGTAACGTTTACGGAGCATTTCCTATGTGCTATACTTTGTTCTGAGGATGTTGTATGTATCAAATTCATTTAAACCACACACACACCCTGGGACCTTCCTGTAGGGACCACAATTATTATTATCCTGTGTCTCAGAAGGGGAAACCAAGGCATGTAACAGTTAAACAATTTGCCACTCTCTTTGGCACCTGGTGGGGTGACTTACCCTTCTGTCTTCAGACACTGGATGGCGACCTCTTTATGTTGCCAGACTGCTAGTGCAAACTATTTTGTTAGACTTATTGTAGTTTTAAAGGAGTTTCTAATTCTCTTCTGAATTTTTTTCTTTTGTGTTTTAAACAGATTCTCTCTATTCCTGTAGCTATTACTACTACATATGTTTTCAAAAGGACTGGAGAATTATTCAGATATAACAGGGAATTAAAAAATTCACAGCTGGCTTATAACTAAAGCAAGGAAATACTTGATGACGCACAGAGAAATAATGAATCAAATTGCTAGGTCCTCTTGGAAACAAAACAATTAAAAATTTAAATAAAGGCATGAAGAAGGAAATGACATAAAATTGTAGCTATTTAACAATGAGATTCCATGATCCCCTAAGGAAAAAAAAGAAAAAGAAAAGAATTTTGTTGTTCCAGGTCTCCCTTGGATACAATATAACAGAGAGGATCCCTGGGTGGAGGGGTTGAATTTGAGTTACTTAAAGTTCATCAAATCAAATTAAGTGCAATCCAGGAGAAAATGAAGACTGAACAAGAGAATCTAACTGTGTTATAAATGTCTAAAATAACGTCACTGAGGGAGGTAGGGAAACAGGTGCTGATCCGAGTAACTTGGGCAGTCAATGGAGTCTGTAAGACTAAGGCAGAAGGGGGCCAGGCACGCGGCTCACACCTGTAATCCCAGCACTCTGGGAGGCCAAGGCAGGTGGATTGCCTGAGCTCACAGGTTCGAGACCAGCCTGAGCAAGAGCCACACCCCGTCTCTAAAAATAGCTGGACATTATGGCGGGTGCCTGTAGTATCAGCTACTCGGGAGGCTGAGGCAAGAGAATAGCTTGAGCCAAAGAGTTTGAGGTTGCTGTGAGCTATGACATTATGGCACTCTACCGAGGGTGACAAAATGAGACTCTGTCTCAACAATAATAACAAAAAAAGAGTCCCCAGTGCCCAAAGCTGGAATAATTTAAGCTATAAAATGAAGTTAAGATCAACCAAAGTAGTGGTAAAGTTGAAAATAAGCACCTGAGTCCACACTGATATAAATAAATGATGAATAAATGAATTAATGGGAGAGAAGATACAAATCTCCCAGCCAGAATTCCAAGGGAATTATGTAGATGGTCCAGCCTCAAGGGGGGAGAGCACAACTCCCACTTCTCACGTGTGGGCTGCACGTGGCAGTTCCCTTCCAAGGAGCTCAGTAAGAACTGGGGAAATAAATGAAAGAGTAACTTCGGAGAGGAGGGATCTGAAGATAGCACCAGGTGACCAAGGTCGACATCAACAGCCACCGTCACATTGAAAGTGAACCACTGAAATGGAGAGAAGCAGAACTTCATCTGTTCTGCTCTGAGCCCATGATCACGATTCAACCATGAGAAAAATGCCAGACAAATCCTACCAGGGGGCATCCTGACCAGCATTCTCAAAAGTGTCAAGGTCATCAAAAACAAGGAGAGCTGGGCGGGGCCTGTGGCGCTGGAGTAGGGTGCTGGCCCCACATGCTGGAGGTGGCGGGTTCAAACCCAGCCCAGGCCAAAGAAAAAAAAAGAAAAATGAAAAAAATACCTGCAAAAAAAAAAAAAAAAAAAAATCAAGGAAAGCCTGAAAAATCATCATAGTGCTGAGGAATGTGCAGGAACACGACCACCAAAGGTAATAAACGGGGCAGCCAGGACAGAATCCCAGGAGAGAGTAGAAAACATTGTTAGGTTGAAAACTAAGGAGGTGTGAACAGACTGTGGGCCGTGTTTAGTAATGACCTGTGAATATTGCTTCATTAACTGTAGAAAATGTGCCACACCAAGGAAAGATGTCGGTAACGGGGGTCTGTGTGAAGGGAGCTTTACACTAGAGTTTTTCTGTACATTTAAAACTGTTCCCCGCTCCCCCCAAAAAACAAATAAAATAACATAATAAGCAAAGGAAAAGAAAAGGCAAGTTAAGAGAGTTACATGACACGTGCTGAGATGCTACCCCGTAGATGTTCCACAATTTCTGGCTGAACTTACACAAACCATGCACATGGACAACTCAGATTTCAGAGGCAGAATTGCTGGGCTCAGAGTCACCTGGTTCCACGGCCGGCAGTCATCAGACCCACTACAGGAATTCCCAGGGAGCTCCACTGGGTGTGGAGAGACCATTTTGACCCATCTACCACCCCTGCAAGAACCTAAGAAGTCAGAGTTCTGAGGTTTCTTTCTGGAAGCTTCTCTTAGAGATGTAGATTCTCTGTAAGAAAAATGCAGTGAAAGTAAGGAAAATGAGTCTGTAAACAAAGTTCTGCAGGATGACTTTGAGGTAAAGCATTTTGAGAGTAACTTCTGATTTATGCGAACTGAATCTTTAGCCCTCTCTGGAGCTATTGATGGACCTTTTTTTTTTAATAATCCAAAGACCTCGCTGAGGCAAAGTTTTTAATGTAACTGTGGAAAATACGTCACATTTTCTCACCGATGCAAATGGCTTCACATCTCCTTGACTTGCCCTGGGTACATATTACTCTACTAACCTGTCACTGGACCTTCACAGGTACCTCAAATACTGTGGGCAAGGAGCCATCAGCCTTGCAGAGCAGGTGGCAGGATGAGGAGCTTACTTGCCAACCCCAAGCCTCATGCTCTGCTGATATTTTATGTTATTGTTGTTTTTTGTGTGTGTGTTTTTTTTTCTGAGACAGAGCCTCAAGCTGTCACCCTGGGTAGAGTGTTGTGGCATCACAGCTCACAGCAACCTCCAACTCCTGAGGTGAAGTGATTCTCCTGCCTCTGCCTCCCAAGTACCTGGGAGTACAGGTGTCCACCACAATGCCCGACTATTTTTTTTTTGGTTGCAGCCGTCATTGTTTGGCCGGTCCAGGCTGGATTTGAACCTGCCAGCTCAGGTGTATGTTGCTGGCGCCTTAGCTACTTGAGCTACAGGCGCCGAGCCTATTGGTTTTTTAATAAAGACATTTATGTATATATTTATTTGTTATTTATTTTTTTTAAGACAGAGTCTCACTTTGTAGCCCTGGGTAGTGTGCCATGGTAGCTCACAGCTACCTCAAACTCCTGGGCTCAAGCAATCCTCTTGCCTCAGCCACCTGAGTAGTTTGGGCTACAGGCGCCCCCACCACAAAGCCCAGCTATTTTGTTTTTGAGACAGGGTCTCGCTCTTGCTCAGGCTGGTCCTGAGCTCCTGAGCTCAGGCAATCCACTTGCCTCGGCCTCCTAGAGTGCTAGGATTATAGGTGTGAGCCACCACGCCCAGCCCTATGCTGATATTTTAAAGGAAAAAAAAAAAAAAAGTCAAGGTTAGCTTGGTGCCTGTGGCTCAACGGGATAAGGCGCCAGCCATGTTATACCTGAGCTGGCGGGCTCGAATCCAGCCTGGGCCCACCAAACAACAATTACGGCTGCAACCAATAAATGGCCGGGCGTTGTGGTGGACGCCTGTAGTCCCAGCTACTTGGGAGGTGGAGGCAGGAGACTCTCTTGAGCCCAGGAATTGGAGGTTGCTGTGAGCTGTGATGCCACAGCACTCTAGGGTGACAGCTTGAGGCTCTGTCTTAAAAACAAACAAAAAAAAAGTCAAGATTGACTTTTTTTTTTTTTTGAGACAGATCCTCAAGCTGCCACCCTGGCTAGAGTCCCTGTGTCCTTTACTTTTCCCCAGAACAATTCCCACCACTGGGGAATCAACTCTTTTAGGGCATTCTGGGATGCTGAAGCTACAACCCATTCCCATTTTCAAGGTGATCTGTATCAAGGTGGCCAATTAACTTCCTCTGTTTCAAATATTCAACAGCGATTTTTTGAACAGATGTTCTCAGACTCGGATCACCCGAGAATCAAGTAAAAATACAGAATCTGATTGAGAGAAGCAGGGGAGGGACATAAGATTCTGTGTTTCTAACAAGCACTCAGATGGTACCATAACTGCTGGTGCAGGGACCACTCTGAAAATCAAGGTGCCAGTGGCGCTTCCACAAGACGTGTTCCTTTTCAGTGCCTGAGACTGAGTGTCTTCAGCAACAGTTCACAGGCAGTGAAGAGGCATTTTTATTACTGGAAAAATAACCATCCAGGTTGAGCAGTTTTTTGTTTGTTTGTTCTTATAGCCCCACTAGACTGGCACCTCCTTTTAGGTTTCTGCACAGTACGTTGAGGCAGGATGGAATGTGGTCGTTTGGTTGGGGCTTTATTTTTTCGTGCCGTCCCGTCTGAGCATCAAGTGTGCAGCGCAGCATGAGCTCCTTTGAAGGGAGATAGCAGAGGCAGGAAGGGCGGATAGAAGGAGGCTGGGCGAGGAAGGAGGGGAAGGCCTCCCCCAGCGTTGGGTTGAGCCCCTGAGTCAGTCCCGGCACGTGGGCGTGTGTGCTAGTGCCGGCGGTGGCCACCCTGTGTGTGGAAATCCCCCATGAATGGCCAGGAGGAGCTGGGAAGACGAGTGTCCTGAGACACGGCTGTAAACTACACTGGTTTCCCAAAGGATTTTGCGAGTGTTCACAAAAGTAGGAAGGCTAACCTGAGCCCTGTGGGTCCTTTATGGACGAGGAGATTATGGTTGGGCTTCGCCACAGACTAAGTGTGTAGTACAACAAGGCCATTGTAAGGCTGGGCATTCATATTGAAAATAAAATATTAGCTGGGTGGTCTGGAATAATGAAGGCATTTATGACTCCAGCTCAGCATATGTATGTCGGACTGATCCACAGATTCCTCTTACAGAGAGGCTGGGCGCATACCCGCTCCAGAGGGCTGAGGCCACCAGTATAGATCTGGGATAAAAGGCCCAATGATCAAAGCGACTCAGGAGGACTAAAGAGCTGTTTATCTGTGACCTCGGGATACAATGGAACGAGGAATACAATTTCGTTGAAAACTGGGACTGGTTTCCAAGAGCGTCCTTAAAAACTCTGAATGTCAGAGAAAATGGTCTTGATCCAGCAATCAGGGGGAAAGAAAACACACCGCCAGAAAAGCAACGGCAGCCGAGAGGGGCTTGGGAAGCCGTTGGGACCTGGTGGCCCCAGCACAGGTCCACAGCTGGGATCTGGGACGACGAATCACTGGCTTGGCTGTGACTTAATGAATGATGCTGGGCCTTCATCGTATCACCTTGCATTTCCCTCGTCTGCTGAGGACAGAGGTTGACCATGAGCTCCGAAGTCCCCAGGCCCTCAAAAGCACATGCACAGATCACACCGGCTCCATTCCATTTTTCCTGCAAAAGATAACTTGGAGGCCTGGCAGAACACCGCTCTATGAATGTGGGCTGGGGGCTAGAATGTTCCAGAACAGGAGTATCAAAGATGCCACGTGCCACACCTCCTTTCCTGCCACAAGAGAAAAACTTTGTTTTAAATACACACATCAGGCTCGGCGCCTGTGGCTCAACGGGCTAAGGCGCCAGCCACGTACATCTGAGCTGGCAGGTTCGAATCCAGCCCGGGCCCACCAAACAACAATGACGGCTGCAACCAAAAAAATGGCCGGGCGTTGTGGCGGGCGCCTGTAGTCCCAGCTACTTGGGTGGCAGAGGCAGGAGACTCGCTTGAGCCCAGGAGTTGGAGGTTGCTGTGAGCTGTGATGCCACAGCACTCTCTCCAGGGTGACAGCTTGAGGCTCTGTCTCAAAAAAAAAAAATAATAATAAATACACACATCAGTGGTTTCTGACACATGTGTATACCCTTGAAAATGTCCCCTAATTATGGGAATGAACATATACATCATTCTTAAAAGTTCTCTTATGCTCCTTACAATCCTCCACCTTCCTCTTCCCATCACCGAGTCCCCACTGGTCTGGCTTCTGTCACGTTGAATTGGTTTTTCGTTTCTCAGATTTTTATAGGCATGGAAACAAGGTTCAGTCCGCATGGTGCGGCTTCCCTCGTTCCCCATAATGAGTCAGGACGCGCCCCTGGTTGGTGCGCGTATCAGTCACTTGGTCCTTTGTATTGTTGAGCAATAATCCACTGTCTGGACACAATATACTTTGTTCATTCATCTGTTGATAAACAGTTGGATTTTTTCTAGTTTGTTGCTTTTCCAAATAAAGCTTCTATAGCATGAACATTAATGTTGCAGTTTTTGAACATTGAAACCATACACATATGGTTTCTCTTGGCAAATACCTAGGAGTGAAATGACCGTGTGAAAAGTATGCATAACAACTTTTTAAGAAACTGCCAAATCATTTTCTGAAGTGGATGTGACAGCGGAGTGGGGGAGTCCAGTTGCTTCACGTCCTCATGGACACCTTTGGAGTTGTAGCGGCATCTCAGGATGATTTTAATTTGCATCTCCTTAATGACTAATAATGTTTCATGTGTATAATTTTTTGGCATATGTTTTGGTATATGATGTGAACAAATCATTTAAAAATCTTCCTTGGTGAGGTACCTGTTCAAATATTTTGCCCAGTTTTAAAAAATTGGGTCGTCTTCTTATTATTGAGTTGCAAAAGTTGTTTATGTAATCTCGGCACAAATCCTCCTTTGGGTACGTGTCTTGCAAACATTTTCTCCCTTTCTGTGCCTCACAGAGGCATTCTGGGGGCTGAGGAGGCAGACAGCCCCCAGGCCGCCGTGCTGCGTCCTGGAGTCCCTGCTAACTCAGGGGCTGCTTCCCTAGGCCAGACTTTCCTCTGGTTCTTCTTTTTTCTAATCTAATTTTTTATTTTGAATTCTTGGTGGTATATAACAGTTGTATATATTTGTAGGGTACATGTGATGTTTTGATACAGGCATATAGTGTGAATTAATCAAATCAGAGCAATTGGGGCACCCATCCCCAGGCACTCATCATTTCTTTTTTTTTTTTTTTTTCACTCATCTTTTGTTGTGCTATCAAAAATTTTTATTCTATCTAGCTATATTTTTTTGCCCCTTAACTCTCCCCACTTCATCCTCCCCTCCCCACTACCTTCCTCTGCCTCTGCTAACCATTATTCTACTCTCTGATCTCCATGAAATCAACTTTTTAAAAAATTAGCTCTCAGCCCTGAGTGAGAACATATGAGATTTATCTTTCTGTCTTGGTTTATTTCACTTAATATAATGTTCTCCAGTTTCATCATGCTGTTGCCAATGGCAGGATCTCATTCTTTTTTTTTTTTTTTTGAGACAGAGCCTCAAGCTGTCACCCTGGATGGAGTGCCGTGGCATCACAGCTCACAGCAACCTCCAATTCCTGGGCTCAAGCAAGTCTCCTGCCTCCACCTCCCAAGTAGCTGGGACTACAGGCGCCCGCCACAACACCCGGCCATTTTTTGGTTGCAGCCGTCATTATTGTTTGGCAGGCCCGGGCTGGATTCGAACCCACTAGCTCAGGTGTATGTGGCTGGCACCTTAGCCCGTTGAGCCACAGGCGCCGAGCCGATCTCATTCTTTTTTATGGCCATATAATATTCCATGGCATATATGTACCACAATTTCTTTATCCCTTCTTCCATCAATGGACACTTAAGCTGATTCCAAATCTTGCCTATTGTGAATGGTGCTGCCATAAACACTAGAGTGCACATATCTTTTTGATATACTAAATTCCTTCCTTTTCAATATCCACCTAGCAGTGATTCCTGGGTCACGTGGTATCTTTAGTTTTCTGAGAAATCTCCATACTCCATGCTGTTTTCCACAGTGGTTGCATGAATTTACATTCCCATCCACAGCGTACACATGGTGGCCCCCCTCATCAGTAGCTGTGTTCCCCACATCCTCACCTTAGGTAATGCCGAGCGGTCTCCCTCCCACACCTGCAGTCAGGTGGAATTACCGTCTCACTGTCTGGAGCATTTGTTATTGCCTGTCTTTTTGATAAAAACCACTTTAACTGGAGGAAAACTATTATCTCATTGTAGTTTTGATTTGCATTACTCTGATGACTAAAGATGTTAAACATTTTTTCAGGTACCTGTGGGCCATATGTTTGTCTTCTTTTGAGAAATGTCCTCTGGTTCTTTTAATGATAGTGAGATGGGAACATCAGGTCACCTTGATCTATCTCAAACGTTGCAGGGGCTCTGAGCAGTGCCGAGTACAGCCTGACTGCTATGCAGGAGATTTAGCTATTTGAACAGCTCAGCGCCCCAGAATGAATATTCAGAGTGGATGACAGAGAAGGTGCTGCTGGGCACCACAGTTGAACCTGTCGGGGTATAACCAACCACATCTGTAAAGGGGTCACTATGCTGTAACAGTGCTGACTGTCCTTCTACACTTCTAGATAAAGCAGCAGGTGTACGGCGACCTCTAATTCCCACTCTTTCCCTCACAGTTCTATCCTTCCACAACTTTCTTACCTTATTGACTGACACTTAAGGGGCAGTTTTTTCACTATTATTTATAGAAACAAAATAATCATAGAAAAATAATAGCAACATGAAAAAGCAAGTATCATGTAATAGCGATTGAGTGACAAATAACAGATGTTCCAACTCTCACTTACCATGTGCAGTTGCTCAGCAGGTGCGGGCTCTGCTGACCTCTGCCAGGCTCAGCAGATCTTACCCCGGCTCCCCCCGCACCTGCAGTCAGACGGCATTGCAGTCTCTCCGTCTGCTGTCCGTCCACCTGACCCCAGCACTCACTATTGTTAACAAGGGCCCTGCTGCTTCTGCTTGCAGGGTCTGGTCCACGATGACACTGCTTCCAGCACGACTCTCTAGTAAGACAGGCTGGACTCTCCCAGGAGCTGCTGGATGTGCAGGGGTTTGCAGATCTCTGAGACTGTTTTGATTTGGGTTCTGAGTGGCAGCTCCTGAGAAAACCATTAGAGTGTAAGAGGCGTAACCCAGGAGTACCTGTTAGAAAGTACCCAGTGGGGCTTGGCGCCTGTGGCTCAACGGGCTAAGGCGCCAGCCACGTACACCTGAGCTGGCGGGTTCGAATCCAGCCTGGGCCCACCAAACAACAATGATGGCTGCAACCAAAAAACGGCCGGGCGGGCGCCTGTAGTCCCAGCTACTTGGGAGGTGGAGGCAAGAGACTCGCTTGAGCCCAGGAATTGGAGGTTGCTGTGAGCTGTGATGCCATAGCACTCTATCCAGGGTGACAGCTTGAGGCTCTGTCTCAAAAAAAAAAAAGAAAGAAAGAAACAGATTTTTACAAGTCATTTAAAATAGACAAGCCAATAATATACTTAAGAATTAATAGACTCTATTAGGTATGCTAAGTACAGGGCTTTATACACACACACACACACACTCAGCTGCCCCATGAGGCAAGTACATTCACTAATTCATTAATTTGTTTATGGTCACACAGGGAAATTCAACCTAACTCTAGAGATGACACTCTTAATCGCATCACATTACTGATTGTTACTTTA
Source organism: Perodicticus potto (assembly GCA_963574655.1). Lineage (NCBI taxonomy): Eukaryota > Metazoa > Chordata > Mammalia > Primates > Lorisidae > Perodicticus > Perodicticus potto. The sequence goes on along the minus strand of CAUYRH010155330.1, from coordinate 2,869 downwards.
TTTGTTATATAACCAAATTTATAAAATCTAACTCTTGTTTATAAATTATAAACAGTCTTTCTCTACTTTATTTTCATAGTGTATATGGTTCACAGAATCCTAACGTAGCAGCGGTACCCATAGTTCAGTGGGTAGAGCACCGGCCACATACACTGAGGCTAGTGGGTTCGAACCCCGCCCAGGCCAGCTAAAACAATGACAACTGCAACAAAAAATAAATAGCCAGGCATGTGGCGGGCACCTGTAGTCCCAGCTACTTGGGAGGCTGAGGCAGGAGACTCGCTTAAGCCCAAGAGTATGAGGTTGCTGTGAGCTGTGACGCCACGGCACTCTACCGAGGGTGACAGCTTGAGACTCTGTTTCAAAAAGAAAAAAAGGAAATCCTAACATAGCAAAGCTGTTTCAATCACATTTTCAAAATCCAAATAGATTTTGTAGCTAGTTTTAGAAAAGCTTAGATAAAACTTACAACTAATCTGACAAAACCACTAAAAAAAAAAAAAAAAAAAAAGCCATCACAGCACAAAGACAATGCTCAAACAAAAGCAGAAATGTAAGTATATGTCTGTGTTAGTCCTGTCTGTTCTAATCCAGTTTGCTGCTTCTATAGCATTGGCCAGCATGCTATATTGGCCAATATTATTGTAGGCATGCTGTGGGTTTCCTGAGTTATTGGACTGTTTCCCTCCCTAAGACATTAACACTGTGTGGCCCTCACAAAGCTGATAACACGCATTTGGGTAATTATACCCAAATCTCCATCCTCAAACTTCCCTTTCCTCAGCTTTTTATTATTTTAGTTTGTATGCTTTCTTTTTTCTTTTACTATCTTTTTCTTTACCCCTTTATTATTATGCTTCCAGAAATTTAACTCCTGAACATACATAAGATCCTGAGATATTCTCAATAAAACAATGAAATCCGTATATTCCTATCTGCCAAAAAATTACAAAATGAGTTATACATTAATTTCCTCCTACTCTCATCTAGTATTAAAATTAAAATGTATTAAACTCTTTTACGGTTTGCTCTAAGGCAACTGTCTTCAGGTTGGGTTGGAAAAAACCCCAAGATTATCACATATAAGAAAAAATTTTCCTACTTGTCTCTTCACCTAGTTTTCCCTCTCTGGCTTTCTTTGTCTAATAATGTATATTTCTTTAACTATTTGACAGAAAAAAACAAAAAACTCCATAATAGCAAGACTAGCTGACATCATAAGTAGCTTAAAAGAATAGTATGGGAACATTCAAAGCCTTTTATTCCTTCCAGTAACCCAGCAGGTCATCTTACCTGATATTTGCTACCCTACTTGTACATACAAATGTTAGCTTGCTAGGTCAGCTGTATTTAAACTAAAATATGACAGCTATAAATAAAACAGAGGACATTTTTAGATTCTGACAAGCCAAAGCTCATGTACTCTTCTCTCAAAAACTATCACCAAAGGCAAATATAGAGCTGCCTCAAGAGGAAATAAAAGAAAATCACTACATGGCCTGAATGATTCATGTTAAAATGAGAACCATCAGATGAGGACTGTAAGAACTGTAAGATGGATCAACTGCTTAAAGGGTCTCAAGTGAACAATCTGTGCCATTCTCCTTTCTCTGGTCTCTTGGGGGGAAAAAAGAGCAGAAATAAAGCTCTAAGGTCTTTTAATGAAACTGTTATTCCATTAATTATTTGAGGCAGTTTTTGTTTCACTGGAATTAATTAACATAATCCTTCTGCTTTAAGCTCCAGCTGCATCTGATGTCACTGCTATGGCAGTGAAGAATGAAAACCAAAGGACAACTGGCTACTTAAGTCACTAAGCTGAATAAAGTGAAAAGCATTCACAGAAGCAGTTCCCGTGCTCTGGCTGAGACTCTATTTGTCTACATACAGACCACTTTCTTAATAAACTCAATCTATGCAATTTCAGAACTACATAACCGTAATGGATGCTTTACTGCAACCATTTTCAAGCTGGAATCATGTATAATGAATTACTCCATCTATTTCACCCATATATATTTTAAAATAATTAATCTGTCCTCCACAAAATTTCACCACAGTCCACAACAGCTACCTTAGAAAAGCCTGAAAATAGCCAATAGATAAGCGAGTCAAATAAAAATACAGGAAATATTTAACCTTAACAGAATTACTGGCCAGGCACAGTGACTCACACCTAGCACTTTGAGAGGCCAAGACAGGATGATTGCTTGAAGTCTGGAGTTGGAGACCAGACTGAGCAAAAGTGAAACTTCATCTCTACAAAAAACAGAAAAATTAGACAGGTGTGGTGACACGCATCTATGGTTCCAGCTATTCAGGAGCCTGAGACAGGAGGGTTGCTAGGAGCCCAGAAGTATGAGGTTGCTGTGAGCTATGATGATGCCACTGCACTCCTAACCAGAGTAACGGAGTGAGATCCTGTCTCAAAAACAATAAAAAACAGAATTATCTTAAGAATCTAGATCTAGGTCCAGAAGCTCTGGTGCTTTTAACTTCTTCTGTACTCCTTTCTAACTTCTAATAAAAGTCCTATTCTATCACTGGAAAAAAAAAACAGAATCTAGGTCTAATGTATAGAATGGCACAGATTATAACTGAATCTTACAGATTAGTTAAACAGAAACAGCCTTTCTTTTAAATGTCCCATCACTTAAATTTTTTATGAACTTGGATGAGACTTCCTAATTCTCAAGCCAACCAGTTAATCTGCACTCCACACATTTCTTAAACACATCCTGGCTCTGCGCCTGTGGCTCAACGGGCTAAGGCGCCAGCCACGTACACCTGAGCTGGCAGGTTCGAATCCAGCCCGGGCCCGCCAAACAACAATGACAGCTGCAACCAAAAAATGGCCTGGCGTTGTGGC